>JAAXYW010002391.1:0-15582 GCA_036851895.1 Orthonychiurus folsomi
ATTTTTCTGACAGCACTATTTGTGTGCGCAATCAATTTCGCGCCTGCTTGGACGCAAGATGGATTCGCGTCTTTAAATGGAGGGACCACTGGTACTAAATAATTACAACACAGCTTGTTATCTCGTATATAAGACACGATCGATGTTGTATTAAAAATGTGTCTAGTAAATATTGTTAAAATATTAAAGTTTACTATTTTTTAATTTGAGGCGGAGCTGGTGGTGACACCGTATTAGTTTCAACGGAAGCCCAGTTAAATGCAGCCGTCACGGGTAGGTTCAAAAATCAAAATCATTGTGTTCTAAAGTTTCTAATTATAGAACTTTTTACCTCAAACTTTTCTACAGATGACCTACCACGAAACGTACTGCTCACAGCCATGATTCAGTTGACTGGCCTCGTCCGTGTTGGGTCCAACAAATCCATTGTCGGTGCCAGTGCAGGGGCAGGAGTGACTGGGTCAGGATTTTACATTCGAAGGAAACAAAATGTGATCATTCGAGGATTGATCATCTCAAAATCCATCGCTCCGGATGATGGCATTTCCATTGATGAGTCCACGAATGTTTGGATAGACCACAATGAATTTTTCTCGGATCTGACCTCTGGCAAAGATTACTACGATGGATTGTTGGATGCAAAGCATGCTGCGGATTACATTACCGTGTCATGGAATAAATTCCACGACCATTTCAAAACAAGCCTTATCGGACACTCTGACAACAACGCCGGGGAGGACACAGGAAAGGTAACATTCCATTGTTGCAATGTTTCTCCCAATACTATAACGTAGTCACTTGCAATAAAATGGTTTGTGGAACCCCACACCAAGCGATCTGACTTACACATTTCGATAGGTCAATATATTGAAAAAATGTTTACCGGTTTACATGTTGAAGTTGTTTGGTTGGATCTTAAAATTTATTGTATATATTCCGTTAATTATTGCATCACTTGCACTTGTGACTTGTGTCCTATAGTTGTTAAACTAATTTTGTATTTTTTATATCAGCTCCGAATGACTTATCACCACAATTACTTCCTCAACACAAATTCCCGCCTTCCATCAGTAAGTGCAAGGGCAGGTGTAATTATGTATGATTTTGGAAAAGTAAATAATCTTAAACTAATTAAAAAGGTTCGCTTCGGAACTGTTCACATTTACAACAACGTTTATGAAAATGCGGACACCTCTGGAATCAACAGTCGAATGGGGGCCGAGGTACTCGTCGAAGGGACGATTTTCATAAATGTCAAATTGCCGATTGTTACAAATCTGGACAGTAGTCAAGACGGATTTGCTGTTGAGCGTGACAATGATTTCGGCGGTGCTGAGACGGTAATTACACAGCCCGGGAGTTTTACAGATCCACCATATCCATACACCCTGGATCCCTTATCCACTGTCTACGAGAAAGTGACCAAGGGTGCAGGTGTCACTTTGTAAATAAAACACTTTGACAAAGCCGGAATTCCAAATAAATATAGTATCAACATTTATTAATTAATTAAAATATCAGCCGTCTGTGATTATGGCATTCAGCTTTTTAGCTACAACAAAATATTATTTTCATGGGTGTATTTCTTTTGGAGTGGTGTGGAGGAATTATCGCCCGACTGCATTTCCTATCCGCATCAAACCAAAAAAGGATTTCTCGGGTTTGAGAATTGAGTAGCGATTGGTTTCCATGTCTCGGAGTAGAATTCGATCATTTTCCTTCAGATGTGTGACACCACCAGTGAAACAAGTGTTGGATTTTGGATTCGTGCTCCGTGTTTCAGTCATTGTTGTACATTGGAGGAACGGCTCCGCGTTGACTTGAATCATGAATCCGTTTATATCATGGTCGTCTAAATAGTGGATCTGTAACGCAAAAAAACATAAGAGTCTGCAAAAGTTTTTCAAATGGCAAAATTCTGAATGCTTTATTGCATTGTAAGATGAACTGTTGCGCAAATAAAGGTGCAT
Organism: Orthonychiurus folsomi; assembly: GCA_036851895.1. Lineage (NCBI taxonomy): Eukaryota > Metazoa > Arthropoda > Collembola > Poduromorpha > Onychiuridae > Orthonychiurus > Orthonychiurus folsomi. Next base: position 1,971 of record JAAXYW010002391.1, read on the forward strand.
TAAACAAAATTATTGGAGAAAAGTTTTCCGAGATCAAAATAATATGGAAACTGAAGTACAATATTTACGTATAATTAAATTAATTGAATATCAATGTGGGGCATAGAAGGTACAAGACAAACTTTAAAATCTAAAGCAGCATTTATAAAAACAAATCACAAGAATTCACCGCAGTACCTGAGCATAAATGTAATAAAGTCCATCTTTCCTCACAGTCAGCACACCGGTTGCCGACAGACTGAAAACCTCCTTGCTAATTGCACTAGCTGCCATCCAACTGGCGGGTTTCCAAGATGAAAAGATCCCATCCGCATTTCGAAGACGGCCATTGCCCTCGTAGTGACGATGGGACAAGGAGTAATTAGAAACATCTGCGACGTAATGAGCCGCATATGTCTTCGGGATTTCCGCCGACGCCTCTGCCTTTGTAAATGTGAATTCATCGGATCCACTGGCACTGGAGGAATCCGAATCCGATCCACTTCCATTCACCTGTCAAAATGAAGGACTGATTAGCAAGCAGGAATTTATGCTTCGAAGCGTAGAAAATGATTGCGCGCGCCAGTCGTCCGCCAGGGGGAATCGGGTCAAGGTCATTCGTGAAATCGCAGCTGAGCGCGCGCCATTCAAAATTTGGAAAAGTGTACGTCATTCATATTAAGGTAATCAGTTTTTCAATTAAAACGTAAAGTTCAAAGAATTGATAATTTGGAGAAAAAAATGTTTCACTTTCAAAATGTTTATTACAATTCTCCTCTACTTTTTTTTAAATTCTAGCCTAAAGTATTACACAAAATAAAATGTTACAAGAAGGTAATTAATCTCAGGTCACTCAAAGTTTATAAACAGGTACGGTACGGAGTGGCATGGCGCGTCGGCTCCTGCATGCATTGCAATGAAGGGCCCGGCCCTCAATTAAAAATTAAAAGTTAAAATTTATTGTAAATGGTAAAACCATCATCCACGTTAACTCCGGACCTGAGCCCTGCCCTATTATTAAGGCGCCGGCTTTGGCGCGTATGATTATACACATAGGAGCCGTGGATTTGAATGGGATTTTGTTGGGTGGGTGGATGGAGGGATTTGCGATGTTCCCGGGCAACAGGGATCCGATTTCTACCCTGGCGTGTGACGGGAGTTGTTGAATTTGTGTTTGATAAGTTTACTCGATTTCTTTGTCGATTCCGTCCTTGGTTTTGTCTGAATCCTCCTTTGTATCTCCGGGACTCGGCGAAAGATGTGACGGTGTCACCTTGACTGGCTGCCGCAATAACGTGGTCGGGGTCGTGTCTGGGGCGCTCGCGATGGGTGCGTGTTTCCTGGCGACGGTCTGTCGGGTTTTCCTGATGAACTCGAGCAATGACCTGTAAAAATAACAAAAAGTAAGTATTTAGCAAAATATATATCTAACAAAGACGAAGAACTCATCATCTGGAAAATATGTATTAACCAGTATTGATATTTTCACACTGCTTATCGGCGTGAAAGTTTGCATTTCTCAAAATGATATTTTTCTCTTTCATTTAACCAGTTTTTTTATACAAAAAAGTGAAGATTTTCCCACATTAAAAACTTGTCAAATGCGTACAACAGATGTAAATACTTAAGGTGCAAAAATATTACCCTTGTCAAAATAAATAACAGGATATATTCGTATTTATCCATCAGACTTTGACGCTACTAATTCTAAATTTAATGTGCATATACAATTATACCTGTGCATTTCAGTTAAGTCGTACTTGTGCAAATGCAGTGCCCTTGCCATAAAAAATCGCAGAATTATTCATACCTATCCGTCATACTTTGAAGCTACTAATTCTAAATTTAATGGGCAAATATAACTGAGCTTGCCAGTTTGAGTCTTTACTGTGTGCATCAACTTTCTCAATTGGGTAATTTTTCAACTGAAACCTTGTGTAGTTAAAAATTGCTCATAAATTCAAAAATTCTTAATTCTCACCTCCCCTTCTCCTCTCCCCAATCTCTGAAGTGGTGGATACTGGTATTCCCGGGTCCCTGGAGCTCGCTGGTAAATCTGGTCACCAGTTGCAGGAACACGGGAGGATCGAGTGAACGTTTGATCTCCGCTCAACGAGTCAGAAATATGGCGTCTGGACGGGCGCGAGTACAAATCATCATCACCTAAGTTCATATCTCCAGATTTTAATTGAAGTTGGCTTCTTTGCTCATCCTTCTCTGACCAAGCGGCGGATTGCCTATGGTAAGGTTTCACATTGGATCCAGAGGATTCCTGAAATGAGGCGGAGGTTGGTTCCCCACGTCCGCCTGATAAAGTAAAAAAAATAGGTTAGACTATTTAAAAGTTGCGCCTCAGAAATAACTTGAATTTGTTGGTAGTAAACTTTCACCAAGTTGGACGACGCAGTGACAATATCTGAATATTAAAACCTGCCGTATAGAATAGTAAAATTATTTAAATCGGCTAGCACTACACTTTATATTAATTTTCAGGAAAACCAATTTTCAAATTTCTTGCAGCGCTTTCGAGTAGTTCATTCAACTTGGAACTCCCGTGGAAAGTTTAATTTCTGATTCAGTCAAATATTGAATCAAAATCTCGAGATAACTTTCTTACGTGTTGCAATCAAAGATTCGTAGAGTCGAAGTCCCTCACTCTCCGTTGGCCCCACAGTTGGAACGATACGGTTATTCCCTGTTCCGTAGCTGCCATCTCGAATGCTCGCTTGGCGCTTGCTGCGGGAAAGAAGGTGTTCGCCGGGATTCCCAATTTCTTTGATTTCCTAGATGCGTATCAATAATACAACTATTTAAATATTTGGAAGCATTTTTGACATAAATATATTTTTGAAAATTGACGCCGAATCCATTTTACTTTTTTGTTGCACGGATAAGATAGCAACTTCAGTTGAATACGAGCGAGGCCGAAGTTCAATAGTTAAAATGTGATATTTACGATGCAAATAAAGTTAGTATTATAGTATCATGTTAATTAATTAATCGGATCTATAAAATTACACGTCTTTGTAAATTAAAAATGCCCATTTGATTACAACATTAGTTGTCCTGCTTAAAAATTCGATTTCCTGGATTTTTCTGGCACAATATGCGACAGCTTTAATTTGGCACAAGTTTACTAGAACTTCCTATTTACGCCAAGAAGCTTGGATTTTGCAATGTTTTTCTCAATCCTTCCGCCGTCAATCATGTCAAATTGATTCGCCTGTTATTTTCCTAACCTCGAAACCTTATTTTATCAAATTTATGAGTTGATTACCCCTAGCTGTAAAAGTATCCATATGTTATTCGCGTGGAATGAATGCTCCAAATCCAACCAAGTTCAATGCCAAAGTCAAATGTTCTGGAGGCAATTTCCCTAATCAGAAGCCATGGCCAAGTGTGCACTTGAAATAACTGTCGGAGTTCTTTTTCGCTTTAATTTGCAAACATTTATGCAACCAAAACTCCCACGCCACATCCGCCCTGTCCTTGCTCTTGACATGCAACATGTGTGGACGGGGAGTACCCTAAACTCATCTACTTGGACTTGATGTATTTTTGAACTCAATTTGTGATCTTGGCCGCCTTCACTCTTTTCAAAACGGGAAGCGAGCAACATGAGGAAATCTTCCCAGATGTTGACGTCTTTGCCTTTGCTGTTATATTCACGGAAATGTGAGTGTAAAGTTCTAAAGAAAAGACAATGCGGAGGCGATACAATTTGCATCCGGTTTCCTGACTGCATTCGAGTAATTTAATCCTTTCAAATACGTTTTCATTTAAATTACAAGTGCGTGGATATCGCGGAAGTAAGAAAACGGCACGCATCAAACGCGCTAAGAGTGCACATTTTGAAAGTGTTGATGCAAACGTATAATTGAAATTTGTTATTTCCACTATTTAAACCAACAAAAATATAAAAAACCTTTGAAATCAAACTCAGGCTGATTCAATTAAATAATTTTACAATTCGACTCCAAAGTGTACAATCACGGATTCAAAACGCAAGTCAAACCCAAGGTGACATGATAGCCTGGAAAAGAGCACAGTGAGCTAGCATCTTCTCCCAGATGGAAAACAGATGAAAAGATGTTCAACAAATTGATCTTTGTACGTTAGGTACGTGTAAAATTGAATTGATTTGTACACAAAGAGGCCGCAGCCTACTAAACGCCTTTCAGCCCACACACTCATTGCCAATGGAATCTGGGTTTCTGGAAGAATTCCTTCTTCCCTCTTATCAATTCCCTTGACTTTGGAGTGGGTCCACATGGCATGAACTTGACTCGGATCCCCAATTCTTATTTCATTGGATTTGTTCAATGCTCTTTCTCATTCCTTAATCCCTGCATGTCATCTCCTTAGAGATGAGGTTGACAAGATGTCATTTAGTTTAACTGATAGTAATTGATGGTCAAGGCTGTTTGGATTTCAACTACGACTTGGATCAAAATTGTGATGCAAACATGAAATTAATTTACGTCATATTTCTTTGCTTGATTGCAAATTATGCAGCAATAGTAATTTTGAATACTGACAACCTACTGCGATTTGCCGCGTGACCCTTGGCCTGCATGAACTGCCTGTTTCTGTTTTGATCATACTCGGTATGTAATATGTGAAGTTTTCGTAATTTTTTAAATTACAATGATCAAAGACCGCCTACACGTGATTTTGCGTAATGCATTAAGATTTACAAACGATTCAAGAAATGTATTCGCACAACGTGCTTACTTCAAAGAAATTTGGTTTATCAAACCATCAAATTCCAGCTGAATCCAGATTCAGTAATTAATTAGCCACATTTTTTTGCAATTTGCATGCATTGCTGAAACCTAGCATAGCAGCAGCGTAGCTCATCTTCAAAGGTTGTAAAATCTTTATTTTTGATGGCAAATTTAGGGTTATTACTAGGCAAAAATTCTGCAGACCAGCTTTAGCAAAAACAATTTTAGAATATTAATTTTCTTTTGCAAATGTACGCAAGGAACTGAACTCAATCTATAACAAGCGCACACAACACATGTAAAATGCACACCAAGGTAGATCAAACAACTCTCCTGATCTATATTGATGCAAACAATCTTAATATGTACTTTTGGAGGACAAATATTATTAAAAACTTGCATGGATGTTAACTTTCATCCAAGACCGATGATGATTCCTCAACCTAATGAGCAAATTTGGAAATCCCTGATGCAAATGACTCTTTTTGTCCTCAAACACACTGCAATGACCCCGAATGATTAATCTTTACTTCCTCTTATCATCCGTCACTTTCGCACTATCCTGCATAGCTGTACGGCTAATTTGCAAAATGAGTCAACGGAACTTCCCTGACGCCGCACCGCACTACTTGCAATTTCCTATCCAACTGTCTCCCCCAAAACAATAAACACCTAATCCAGCCATGCTATGCCCTCCCAATCATAATATTTACCAGACTGTGGACATTTAAACTGTTTTCTCTTGAGTACACTGCACTGAGCCGATTGACTCAGCTGGGCATTTAACTTTAATTTTAAACAAAACAGGTTTGAGTTCTATCTGGATTATATTTTTTGTTATGTGGACAACATGAAGGCGCAACATGCGGGTAATGCAAACAAATCTAATTCACGATTTAATTGTATTTGAATTATTGAAATGGTTGATCCCCTCTCACCACAAGCTAAGTACCGCTAATCATGGTTTCTATCATATTTCTATTTGATTTCCTTTTAAATACCAATTTCCAGATAGATATCGGCGACAGTCTACTAATAAAAAAATAACGAACAACAGAAACAAAAAAAAACAGATTCGGACAAACCCGTGCGGAATATGGCATATGTGTCAACCAGAATAATGGGGTTTCGGCTACCACCCAAATCCGAAATAAAAAGTTAAAAAACAGACCAATTTGCTTACCCCAAAAACGACTTCCTCCTCCTCCTTCACATTATCAGTGTCTTCCTTGTCCTCGCCGGACGAATAATCCTCCTTAGACGGAAAGAACTTCAAACCCTTAGCTTCCAAACTATTTTCAATTCCAGTCAGGTCATCAAATGAAAGGTCATCGTCCTCGTCCTCCCCATCCACCTTCAAATTCAAATGATCAAAGAGTTCCGTCACCTCCGCTTCCAGCATTGAAATCCTGGTTTCGTATTCCTCCAATTTTCCCTCGTATCTGAGGAGCATTGCGCCCCCAGCCAAGGATACAGTGACTGCGAGTAATAGCGTCAATCCAATCAACCATTTTGAAATCGAGCAACAATGACTCGTCGAAGACGATGAATCTGGGAGTGTAATAATACATGGGGTAGTTTGTAGTGGACTAGTGGATTTTTCCTTCGTTGAAGGAATTAAGACTTGTGAGATTTCGGGTTTCATTTTTAAAAAGAAACTTTCAAAACTGCCGGATGACTACTGCATGATCTGAGGGAGAACTCCGCTGGATTTTATAGGAAAATGAAAGCTGGATTGATGAATGGGGAGGGATTTCTGGAATAGATCTTAAGTATGTATTTCTAAGACACTAAAGTAGTACTAGTGCTTTGGCGATGTGCCCGTTGGCGCCTCTCTTGTCCATCGTCATCATCCGCCAACTGCGGCTAATGCTATGCCATATCTATTGCACCAAAAAACAAATCTGGAGGAAAACAGGAGTGACTTCCTTTGACTCTAGTAAGTCGAAGCTAGCAAACCATGCATGTACTTGTACTACATGTCTATTACGTACCCACACACACTTTATTTCAATTTTATCTAGTTAGTTATGACGCTTTTGTGGAATGGACAGACTCAAATAGTTTATTATTGTACCCGGAGGAGGATGGATTGATTGGGGGCTGATGCTGAGTGACGGAATTATGAGTGACTGGATTAAATGAGTCGGTCTCCCCCCTTCTGCTTACGCACTTTCTTGACAGCTGCTATGGTGGTCAGGGCTGTCCAAGTAAAGTGAAACAGGAAATTTACTGTCTGTACATTGCAAAAGATAAGATGCTCCGTACCGCACTAGACTAGACGTAACTGCACTGATTTCATAACCAATGTTTTTTATGAAGACATAATCCTTTGAAAATTATAACTTTGCAGTATGTTTGAATCAATTCTCTTTTATTTATATGCAAACAAGAATTGTCATCCAGAGCAAGTGACCAGATAAACAATGAGGATGAACAAAAGAAATGCAACAAAAATAGCAGGAAATAATTATTCGATTTATTGAAGCACACTTAAACACCTATAGAAGTATTAATTTTATAAGTAATGCTACTATTTAATTTCAAGATGTTATTTTTGTATCCTGCATTTAGAATTTAAAATAGTTTCACATTCGTCCGCCATCACTTGTTAACTTCGATCCTTCCTCCCATTCCTCATTCAATTTCAAGAGTAAAAGACTTGTAAAACCCAGATTAAACAAATCCAGGAAATTCCGGTTTTGAACATTTTGCGTATGTTGTACGTACATGCTTTGCTAATGCTAACGCAATACGAATCTATTGGATATGGAATGACAAGTTCATCTTCTACATTATACTCACTAATGAATGGATGACACAGTCTTCTAGAACTGTCATGCCTATTTGTCATCGTGTAGCTCATTCATTTTGCAAAGTTTGCCAGGAGCTTCTGAAAAGCATAAACTTCTCTCAAAATAGTATTGCAAAATTTACTGTAGAAGCGAATGAAAGCAAAGCCCCATGAAATGTCACAACAGTCTACGTTGTCAACTTTGCAAAATTTTCAAAGTTGCTCCACTTTTGACATGCGAAATACTTCGGCGAAACAAATGCTGACAGAAGAGAATAGGTTGAGGTCGACCATGGTGGCATATTTTAGTGTAGTGAAAGAGGGGGAGCAGTTCATGGAACTGATGATGTCGCATTTGCCTTCAAAATAAAAATAACATCCAAATGCGAAGAAAAGTGACGTAGTACAGTATGACAGAAGCCAATGCAGGAAAAGATCCGTATCAGCTGAAAAAATAATCATCGCCTTAATTTGCACATCTGGATTTATCCAGAATTAGAGATCCACGCTCCAAATCCGTGGAGAACTTGTATTTTACATTGAAATTTCCTTGGCACCTCGTTTTGCTCAGGAAAGGTGAAAGGTAAAGTTCAATTTTTGCTTACAATTTAATATTTCACGTTAGAAAAGTATACAAAAAATGTTTATCTTCTGGCGCCACATCACGCGCGTAGTACGCTGAATTTAGACAGTTTTTGTCGTGCGTTGAAAAAGTGGCCCGAATTAAACCAAAATAGCAGATGCTCCATGACCACCTCAATGCAAAAGAAAACCCACAGCCATTCAAATGCAATTGCCAAGCAAAGGGTTTCCCGTAAGGTACAATGTGTAGCATAAGAGTTCAACATTCAACTCTGAACAAAATTGAATCCGCAGACTCAAATTGTAAGACGACAGCCCGGCGGGCACCACCGTCTATTTACATTTCCGTCCTCCTCCCTATTTTGGCGACAAACTCACTTGGCCCGTTTAAGAATTCGGGATTTGCCCATTAAAGCTAATTGCCAAATAAATATGAAAATCCTGCTGACTCCTTCCTGTTTTTGGATTGCAAATAAATGTGAAACTGTAAGGCAATCGGCTTGTAGATTAATTATTCTGTTATTGCCTTTTGTCACACTGTCAGAAGTTTTGTCGCCAGACAATCTCCTTAATTCATTTGATAAATAGTGACTAATTTAGATTAACGATATGGATTTACTTTGTATGTAATGGTTTTGTGCGTGTTCCCAAAATGCCAATTGTTTTTTTTAGTAGTGTTTTTATATTTCATTTATTGAACGGAGCATAAGATTGACATTAGTCAATTTCATTTCAATGGTAAATTCGTTAAGCTAATAATAGAGTGCCGTGTTACTCGCGTAACTTACATAGACTATGTTAGGCTAAGAGGTAGTGAAAAACGCAGTTAGACTAACACTTAGATTTTAGTATCAGCCTAAAACCAATGCAATTGTTTTGTCAAGCACTTGCCAAAAAAATGTGAACGTGGAGGATCTGTACAAAGCAATCTGATGTCCAATTTTCAATTTAAATGGATGAGTTGACTTGAGGAATTTTCTAAATATCCGATTAGTTCTATAATGCGTGCGACTACTCCAAGCCAGAATCATATCAGATGACAATTTATCCAGCCGCCCACTATCATCAAACCAATGTTTCATCAAATATGAAAGTATAATGACTATGGTCGGGAATACCAAATACGGAGCCAAATTTAACTTGCCGAAGAACTTGAGAGAAGCAAAACTCCCACCCACTATTATGAAAAAGAATCCCGTGACCATCAATGGGCCTATATAAAGGACAACAAAAGAGGAATTGAATATATTGTTTAAGATTTGATGAATCCGATAATATTTCATGAGAACGTTTGGTCCACTCCCAAGAATAAATGGGTGCACGAGGTGTTGTTCGAGCCAAAACAAACTAACTTCCCAATACAAGCTAAATATGTAAGCTATTAGAATAAAGTTGCAGTGCATGTAGCGAACGACCATCATGTAGCAAAACAAAGCAAAATGGTTCCAAGAAAATCCAATCAAATCCCGTAAATTGGATGAAGTGGTTGTAGGCGTGACGTCGGATCAAGTCATTTTCCTCAAGGAAGAAGAGGCATTGGAAAATTGCTTCAATGTACGAAATGGGTTCCAGGATGTAAAACAATAACCACGTCCGAGAATGTTGTTTCTCAAATTCCTCAATCTCGTCTTTTGTAAATAATTCATCTAAGTTTTATCAAAATTATACGAAACTGAATTTTAATGAGAATTAATGGCACTTTTTGCCACAAATAGGTATTAAATCACAATTATTGCACTCTACCTTGTAATTGTTGATCACATTGCAAAATATTGTTAACAATAACACCGATCTCTTCACCAAAAAGTGCACAAAGTCCGCCAAATATGGCAGATAAAGTCCCACATATGACAATGAACAAATTTACAATCAGGGAAGTACTTGGTGTGGCTTGAAGAGCAAAATCAGCAGACCAGCAACCCCAATAATACCACGCACAGCCCAGAATTCCGACTGCAACCAACTTATTGAGATATTTTCGAAGAATGTATTTCGTTGGTCGAAGCATTTTTGTACCTGGTACAGGATCCCAAACGCAGTCCAATGGAATGAAACAAAGCAAGGAGTACACTTTGAAAATCAAACGCAAATTTCGTCTGTCTTTTCGTGACAACATTGCATTGGAATTGAAGATAAACTTACAAATGCGACTTTATTTTGTAAGGTTTATAGATTTTAAGGATGAATTATAAAACTGACTTTGGAACAATTCCGCAGATCGAACTAAGCCATACTAAGAACGAACGAACGGAAACATACTGCGGAAATCGGAGGCGAATGAACAACAATTTCCTTAGCTAAGTCAACACGCGAGGAAAGGGTTTAATTAACCCAATCTTAATTTGTTGTCATTATTCATGGTGGCTAAAGTTGAATACGTTGGATTTGAAGAAGCAGGGCCGAGTTTATTTTGCAGATTACAAATTAAAATATTCTGCATTTACGACCGCCTCTGTCTCCATTGCCCATTGCGTTCACAGCAATACTTCTTAATAATCTGATTCCATAATTTATAGGTAAGTCGACAAGGCATGCAATTCCGTAAACGAGCCATACGATGAAACTTTTAAGTCAACAGATGAATAACCAAGTCAAATTGCGACTCAAAATTGGAAACATATTAAACAAAATTTTAAAACGAATTCAATATGGTATGTTTTCTTGCACCACCGAATTAAAATAAGCAAATATAACAAAATCCTTTCTATTTGCCAATCTATAAACCTGTGCAGAATTTTCTTCACAGTTGTTGCAAGCTTACCAGTCAGGTCAAAAGTAGAGAATAATTCAAATCCCGTTCATTGTACCACTTCCAGCTTAACATGATTCACACGTTGACTTGAGAATTTTTCTGTGCATAATTAAGTTTGACTTATGGCTTATAATCCCGTAAAGTAAATACACATACCTCAGACAGGCTTGAACTGTGTGAATTAAATTACTTGAAATTCAACGTACCATTTCATATACATATTTTAAATTTAAGCCACGCGGATTTCAGGACTGCTTGGCTTCCAACGATCCTACTGTGACATAATAGTCTCTGCAGTAGTTTTACAAAATTGCGTCAGCAGTTATGGCAAAGATCAGCCAAGTACACATTTCCCTACTTTGTCTCTACATCATAGCAATTCAATTGCCGTCCCCTACGAGCAGTCATAAATTTCGTGGCCGTACTACTAAAATTTACCGCATAATAAGCAATTCTGTGCAAATAAATGAAAATATCATGCATAAAAATAATATCACAAGTATCCCGTGGAATGTCAATAGCAATTATAGCACTCATAAACGTAAGTGTACAATTAATTCATTCAATTTTGTGTTTGGGAATTATCTACTGACAATTAATTAATACGCTGAACTTAGGCTCAATCTCCAGCAGTGTGTGGACTCTTAATTTACTGAAGTTGCTGTTTTCTCGACTGCAACAGAAAGCAGCAGAGCGGTTGGGTGAATTGACGTATTTGGGAAAGGAAAAATTAATTGTTGCTCTGATTCCGTTTTTCCTTCCACTCGTGTACATCCCGATTTTGTGGACAGCAGCAGTCCTCCTTCATTATCCGTCAGAATATATTGACCGTTACAAAAATAATAAAAATATGGAAGAGAGGAAACGTTGATTAAATATTAAATACTTGGGAATTGTGGTGAACAAGTACAATACCAAACCTTGTTTGGGCGTTTTTATTCTTAATTACTTGCTTAATTAAATTTTAATGCAGTTTATGGCCTTCTTAAACTCAGATTCTGCCTTGTTTATTTTGCAAATGTACACCGATGAATAAATGCATATTTCAGTTGACCTTTTAAAACACCCAGCACAACCTTGGTAAACAATTATATTATGTGAACCTGACAAATATCAAAACGGGATCGGGGCTCTCAGGTTGCGGAGACACTTTTTTTTAGTTGCCACTTCGCCCATGATTTATTCATATCCAAGTGATAAGAAAATATACGTTTCTCCCATTTCCCTCCTAATCTAAATAGAATTCCACAGGCTTTTATCCCAACTTCAGAAGCAGAAGCAGAAGTCTCTTGGGCCTACGACAAAACTACCCTTGGCACTTGCCATGCCCGACGGACACAAAATATTATGAATGAAAACGAAGGTCACATCCATCCCGGGCTCCAGCGTCCATTCATACATTATCGATGAAGGTTTTGCCCGTCAATCATCGGCTGCAGGTGAAATGGAGAGGATGTGAGGTGGGCCCTTGACTTGTGTCTGGGAACAATGGATTGCACTCAGCTGACAATGAAAATAAACATCCACGACACAGGCACCTTCCCTACTTAACTTCATTCATTTCCTCCCAAAACAATTCCTGTGTTTTTTCAAAGCTGTCAAATTTTGAATCAAATCCAATCTTTACAGATAATCTCGTCTGGCTTGGCGAAAAAGAGAGACTTGTACAAGTTTAAACCATTTTATTTTAAGCTCAAGAATATATGGAAAGTCCTTAAGATCTTGAAGCCAAGTGCGATTGACAAGAGAATCAGTCGATTGTTTCCAATATTTTTTTAAGATGCGAGGGAAACTTTGAGCGTATACATAATTAAAGCTCTACCAGCTACTGCAACTTCACATGCTGCTGACAAAAAGGATACCAGTTTTGAATTGTATTTTTCTGCACGATTTTTAGTACAAATTGTATGGTAATGTATTTTATAATGTTAAAAATGATTTTAGTTCACAAACGTAAAACTGATTTCAATGTCCAATAATGTTTGAACGGGAAGGCCCAAAATCTGGGGTAAAGTTTTATTCATGAGGTGTTTTATCACCATTGTTTGTGACGGGAAAGCAAGTAAAGGCACTTTAAAGAAGTCCAAACAGAAGGAAGTGGTAATGAATATGTTTTGAGGTTAACTGACTTTTGTCACTCATCCATTGCTGATGTGACACTTTTGTCAAAGTGAGCGGACGCAAGCAATGTAATCCTCTTGTACTCACGATAAAATTCTGATAAGCAAATCTCGAAGGATTTTTTTTTGCTGTTTTCAGTTTTCCAATAGGGGGACTTAATTTTAGGTCAAATTCTTGCTTGAAAGGTGTTAATCAAAAGTTTGTTGACCCATTGCTGGTTGGTTGGTTAGTCTTGAGTCTTAAATGTACATATGATTTCGGCAGGTCAATAGGTCAACTCTTGAGCTGTCTTTGATTTTTGAAATTTGAAATTACACTATTTCCTTTCCAACTTGCAAAATCTGTGGCCCGACGCCCGAGTCAAATTCTTTTACAAATTGAGTGACTAAATTCGAAAATTTGGCACACTTTTCAAATTTTCGCCTCTCACTGGGCATTTTCAAAAAATGTATAATTCAAGAGGTTAACTTGTTTTGTTCCTGCATCTGTCATGTCATCTCGAACTCGAACATAAAGAAGTGACAAATTTGAAAGTCAGAGTATTTGGAGACAAACGTGATTTGCTGATTACTACATGGCGCCTAGTCTGCATTTCGAGCTGGGACTTGGGACAAGTGTAGAAAACTAATACCTATATACCGGGTGGACCAAAAAAAA
>JAAXYW010002392.1:0-15578 GCA_036851895.1 Orthonychiurus folsomi
TACGGGTTCGGGTTCAACCAAATGAGGGTTCAGGGATCGGGTTTTCCGTGATCCCGAAACCCTATACGAACCCATAAAAAAACCCGAACCTATACAACACTATTTTGAACCAAAACATTTTATTGATACCTCGGTTACGATTTTTGCATTATTTCTGCCCAGACTTTACTTTTAAACTTATGTGAAACATCATACATACGTTCATACACTAATAGACTCATTACTAATTGTAAAACTCCTAATGAGCTCTCGGGCGCTTATTTAAATTCGAGACCTCATGACCCGGCGCTCTCATTCGGCATCCGGCGCTTATTAGGAATTTTACAGTATCTCAAATATATCTAAAGCTTTTCCACACACTCACATAAGCTCTGCAGCAGGTGTGTAACTGGAATCTATAGGTAATTCTTGATAAATCAAAGACGTTGTCTAGTCAATCATCGGTGACAGACCATTACCATATTCTGTGAACAAATACAAAATTACCTAAATGTGTCCACTTTTAATGCTCAATTGTATTGTGTTTTCAAAACCCAAATACATAAACATTGCTCGCTATTGTGTAAAGGACTGACAGTTCGATTCACTAGATGACATTGCATAAAAATTTTCCAGAATTTTCATAGTAGAAGAGCCCTCCAAAAATTTTTAATCAAGTACAATTTTTGGTTTCTTAAATTCTGCAGCAACAATTTTTAGTCAAACCAAAGTCTTAATCCACAGAGATATTGTATTCTTTAATAGACCCGCCTATACTGCTTTGCAAAATTTGAGGTTTGTAAGTTCAAATTGGTGTGTCAGTAGAAACATTTCCATATTTTTTTGAATTGCGTAAAATAAACAGACTTGGGTCATTTACTTTTGAAATGTAATTAATTACAAATTACAGCTACGTTTTGAAAAGTAATTAATTACAATTACGTACTTCATGGTGCTGAACTTCAAAATACTGTTTTCAAAATATGCTTCTAATGCGTTAATTTATTTAGGCATCTTATGATCTATGTATAATTTAGAAACCTATATGTTTTAATGTTTCTAAATACGAGTATTTTATCCAGCAGTTCACAATTGAATAATGTACATGCACCGGATTTGTGTGTTGACCGCTGCATTATTGGTTCACTGTTACCCTTCCTCTGAGGCTTGGAGTTATGGAGAAAACATAGTTTATGAATAAGAAAACAGGCAAGTGTTTAGAGCCGGACAACAATGGAGAGTTTACATGCAAAGGGAAATCAGACAAGGATTTTGAGGATCAAGTATGGAATATTCAGTCCAGTGGTAATAACAAGATAACGCTTGAGAATAAAGTATTTGGGAAATGTTTAGCTGCTAAAGAGTTAACTACTAATTCACTTGCAACCCTTCTCAATTGCAAGAGCGAAACAAAGCAACTGTGGGACTACTCGGACAGTCGATTTAAACTTGATGGAGGTCTATTATTAACGGAGTATTATGGCGATCAGAAAGTCTTACCCTCTGGCAAGACAATCTGAATCAAGTGTTTTATATTAAGGCTAAGCCGACCAAGTAAATGAAAGGAACAATAAATGTCCCTTTATATTTTATTAGACATTTTTATGTTGAACGAAAATGTTAGAGCATTTTTGTGCACTATTCTACTATTGCACAAGTAGTCGTATAATCTGACACAATTATTTTAATTTGTATCAAACCCAACTTAGCATGCCTGTCTAGCGCATGCGCCTGTCGGAAATTCAGGGCAAATAAGTATAATTCTAATTTAAGCAGATCCTTTCTTCTGTGTGTTCTTATATAATTTTTTGAGTAAAATAAATTACTCCAAATATGTGTACAATCATTGCATTCTAACGCACGCTGCATTTCATTCCCTTAATGAGGGCGGATGGATACATTCAAACTAATCGTACTAACAAATAAAACCAAGTCGTTTTAATACATACGGAACGGAGCCCAGCTTCTACGGAACATCAAAATAGGTTGTAGTAGAGCGATCATGGATACAAACTTACATGTCTAGTCTTTTGCAATCCCTTTTACTTAATAATCAAAGCCCACTTAACATGTCAGCCCATGTGTCATGTCAGACTCAGGTGAGTGTTTCCTCAAAAAATTAAAAGCGAAAGCCCCATTTCATTTTCATTGCTTGCATTGGGAACCTTTAGTGCTTTTTCAGATTTCATTATAATGGATTATGACAAGACGTCGCGTCGCGTCATTCCGATGGACTACCTGATCATTGTGGATAATGCATTCACAATGTAAGCCTAACATCGGCCCGTCATAGTGATTTTGCTACCAGAACTACCACAATGGGTGAAATTTCACAAAGTTGTTTAACTTTTGCATCATTTTTTATTATTTCGACTGTGTCGTCATCACTGCTCCCAACCAGATCCGAATTGGAAGTGGCTGTGAGTCTACACGCCGAGGGGTTGAAATCTCCAAAGTCCCTCGTGTGTGAAACATGGGTTTTCCCATGGACGACAGAAGGAATGGCCGTCCTCCCCGACCTATTTTCTGAATACATGGCAGAAGTATCCCCATCATCTTTAAGTCCATTGGTCCTCCTTCGTGTAATGGGGGACGAGGAACAAAAGACGAATTTCTCCTACAGCAAAGAATTCACGGAACCAGATCTCCTGTATCCATCCCGATTCGGATTTCGACGCCATTCTCCAAACTGTGTAACTCTACTAATACCACTACTGGATTCCGGCTACAGTGCTGCCCTCTCCACAACAAATGCAATGATCATCACCAAAACGGGTAGACCCCATAAGGATTACTTTGTGTACATAGGAACCACAAAGGCTGTCCATCAAACTATTACGCATGCGCAGATCGTCGACATCCGATTCAAGTATGGATTTATACCTGATGGCCATGGGCATCATGAGACACCAGAGCATGTACTCATTAATACATGTGAGAGAAGTGGAGAGAAATTGCAGCCATTTGACCGGAAATGCGATTCCCACATAACAAATCGGCATTTCAAAATAACTGCGTGCTTTATTGCTCCTTTGGTCAGCTACGAGAATCATCCGGATGGGTCAAGGAAAAGTGGGTCGGGGATGATTTACTCTATGTTTCTGGAAGCCAGCGAGCAAAATAATTTTACATTTGAGATCCGCTACGCACATTACAATGGAGCTTCGGGGTTCAGGAAGGACGGGAAATGGTATGGGGCCGTTGGAGAGGTTTATTCGAGGGAGGCGGATATTGCATGTGCTGTTGCACCTACGGAAGCTCGGAATGTGATCGCGGATGCATCTGTGATGCAACTATGGATGGTGAGGATTTTCTTCATAAGGCAGCCTCCGTTTTCAACAAGTTGGGAATCCTTGTTCTGGTCATTGGACTACATGGTTTGGATCGGAATTATGCTGACTACCGTCGTTTTGGTTATTCCTGTAACTTATGCTACGGCGCGGGTTTACCTCAAGACCATCAATGCTAGATTCAAGAAAGGTAGGACTTTTGAATGTATAATTGTCACAGTAATTATTATTTGCATTTTCCTTCTAGTCTTCTTCAAAATCAGGTTGTTAAAACTAGAAAATTTGCCATTCAATCCTAAAAGTTTATTGTTTTGTTCCTTTAAATCAAGGTTTCGGATTGCCAATGCCAAAGTGGCAAAATTGGTATGTCAAAATTGGCAAAATTGGTATGGCAAAATTGGTATGTCAAAATTGGCAAAATTGGTATGTCAAAATTAGCAAAATCGGTATGTCAAAATTGGCAAAATTGGTATGGCAAATTTGGTATGTCAAAATTAGCAAAATTGGTATGTCAAAATTGGCAAAACGGCAACAAATTTTTGTGGCAAAATTGGCAAAATGCGCTGGATGGCGGTCAATGCAACTGCAACTAAATTGCCAATTTTCTACGCATAAATGCTCAGTAAATCATACAAACTAGTAAATTAATTAGAATATATGATTTCTGAGCATTAGTGCATAAGAAACAAATAACTTAACTGTAGTTGGATCCCGCATTTTGTATTTTGCCAATTTTATCAATGCGAATAAGTGCTTTGGTGTCAAATACGAAACATTGCTTCAAATGGCTCCAAATTTCAAAACATTGCAATCATTTCAGTTAATGTCATAGATAACCGAATAATATCTACTTCCGTTCCAGGTCAGGAATCCCTCGTCTTTGAAGTTCTGGAAGCAGTCTACCGCATCCTATTTGAGCAGGCCGCTACATGTCGCCACTGGAAGGGCTCCACAATCCGTTTCATGCTAATGCTATGGACACTTTTTTGCCTCGTCCTACGCACCGGGTACAGTTCCAAGCTGATCGTATTCCTATCCTTCCTAACCCAAGCCCACGTGCCCACAACCCATCAGGAGCTCAGCCTCTCCAACTACAAGCTATTTTTCCGCTACTACGGAGGCGTGGCTTACAAATACATGAACGAATCATATGATCCAATGCACAAACGCATCTTATCACGTGCAGCTCTCATCAACACATCCGATGAATGCATGGCCGCCGCCATGAATGAACCCCACTCCGCATGTCTGGATTATCGCCTAAGTGGGGACTACGCCATTCAACAGAACCTCGTCATCAATCCCCATGAGGAACATCAACTTTTCCTTCAGTCTGTAGACACGGATGTAAAAATCCATATTATTTGGAGCTATCGAAAAGGATCACCTTGGACGGAGTCCTTTGATAAAGTACTCTTAAATATGTTGGCGGGGGGATTGTATGAAATTTGGAAGAAACAAAATTGGCATCAAGCGAGACTGCAAGGAGCTCAGAGTTTGAAGAATAGGACGAGGTTGAGAGGAAAAGTAGAGGCGTTGATTGAGGAATTGACGACGGGTCCTAAACCCTTGAATAATGAGACGCTGACCGGGTGCTATTTGCTTTTGATGCTGGGATCCGTTGCTTCATTGATTGTGTGGGTTGGAGAGATATTGATTTGGATGTGCGTGTATTTGGAAGCGCATTCTGCAGCAACTCATCAAATTTATGAAAATATGTATCATTATTGGGTGCGGTTTAGGGGTTGGATGGGAAAGACGGTTCAGGTTTTCGACAGAAACAAGATTTCAAATTTGGCGCCAAATGAATCACCTATGTACACGGAGGGCGATAGAAGCACACCATCTAGGATTAGGATCTAAAGTCTTCTAAGTCGAAAATTACCAGGAACGGCGAGAGGTCGTCTGGGGGTGTAGTGTAATATTTGAAAGCCAAAATTCAAATTGTAGCAAATAAAATGTTCTTTGACGTGTTTGGTCTGTGAAGTTAAATTTAAAGCAATTTCGGTTGTTAAAGGAAGCCACCCATTCTGAAGAAAGTATAGGAACCAATCCATTATTAAATGATCAAGGGAAACGCATTTTGGAAAATAAGACAAAGACACCAGATAAAGATGTTCACCATCGACGCCCTTCATCTTTTGATACACTGCAATAAGTTATTATCTATAATCTATATGCAGTCAAAGCTCCATAAGAAGTATCTCTATAATACAGATTATTTCTTAAGTCGGACGGTTTTGGAAGGAACGGAATTTCTTCCATGCCAATAACGTTAAAATTTGCTTTCTAATAAGGAACTCTATAAGACGGAACATTCCATACTAAGGACCAATTCTGTCAGCCCCGAATTGAATAAAAGCTCTACTGTAAGGACTTTTGAGTAATTGACCTGCCAAATCACCTTTCTCCTATCGTGTCAGAGGGCACATGCGCCGGAAATTTAATTTTGAATCAAGAAGTTATACTAGTGTAAACACAAGCCCTGACTCATTCAGTGTCCTACATCATGGCACAGCGAAGCATTAAACGAAAGGCTATTGAATTGCAAGAAAAGTTAGAAATTATCACAGAAATTGCCAATGGTAGTAAACAAAGCGAGGTTTGTGCAGCACGAAGTCTTTCAAAGCAGACTGTGAACAGCATCTGGAAGAATAAAGATAAAATCCAAGAATCCTTTAATGCAGTGTCAGGTTCGGTTAAGAGGTGCAAGTTGGTGAAAAATCCAGAATTGGAGAATCAGCTTTTGAAATGGACAAATCTGTGCTGTGCTAAGAATAAACCAATGAATTGGAATTGCCTGCTTTTCTGTGAGAACAGAAAACTGTCCAGAGGAAGTACACGCAGTATATACAACCATTAAATGTTGGTTACAAACTCAACAAGTGAATATTTGTACCAAACCAAAATAACTTCCTTTTTTAAGAAACAATAACTATGTAATACTGAACAATAAATACAATTTGATTTGTAACTGAAAATATTTGTCCATTATCATACGGACTTCTCTCTAATACGGACGAATTATGGGTCCCAAAAAGTGCGTAATATAGAGCTTTGACTGTACTATATTTTATCCATTTCTAATGACTATTATTAGAAATAGTAGTATACATTACTACGCCAAGAGACAATGGGTTTTGTAAAATGGGTTTTATTTGTCAGACATTTGATTTCAGTCAGTTTCAAATCATAGGTTTAGTCTAATTATATTCTCTTCCATTCCATGAATGATTTTACGCGAGAGCCGTTGCCTTTTAATTGTGGGTTTTGAAGTTGAATTTGCTTTTTGGTTGAGAACTCTTCATTGTATATTACGGATTTGGAAGCGGTCCTACTCCCAAGAATTTGAGGGTCAGGATCAAAGCCAGGCCAACGATTTGAATGGAGTGAAGCTGTAGATTCGAGGCTCCACAAAATCCGCTTTCAGAGTACAAATATTCATTCTCACACACCTATGTTCAATTGATAGGATTAGTTAATGATCACTAGTTAACAGTATTTAAGCCCCCACTTACACAATAGGTTTCATTAGCTATAAATTCCTCGTCTATAAGGGCTAGTTCAGGGACTTCGGTGCAATTGAATCCCTTGTCCGTCGCACAATTCTCAGTACTTGCACTGCAATAGTCAAATGTGCACAAACTTATTATAATTGCAATCGCATTTTAGTTAACATTATTGTAATAAATGGACTCACCATGGAACCCCATACTGACCACGACATTCTTTATCCTCCTCTATATATCCCCTCCCACATTCACAAGTCGCATTTGGTGACCCTGTCCGATTTTCACATCTTAAACATGGAAAGAAAACATTCAGTTAATTGCGATGCCTTGTAATTTAAGTTGAACTTTTTGATTGAACACTTACACTTGCCCTTCACCGGTGACACAGGGGTCAAGGTACGCATGACAAGTTTCTCCTACCTTTTTCTTGAGACCGCCAACCATCCCAGTCACTGCGCCGACCATACACGTTTTTGAGACCGAGTCCTAACCAGAGATGAAATACATAGGAATTAGGTTTATCTGACACACCTTTGAATTGCACAAGTTGATTGTTCCACTTACAATTCCTACTTTCTGACCATTGTGGCGAGACTTGCACTTACAATTCCCTAAATGCCCTTGTCCAAGGCCCACACATTCAGCAAGTTCCCCACAGCCCCTTATTTGAAATGTCAATTTCTTGGAATTCCTGGAATTGGGATCAGAGGTCAAAGGTCAGTACAATTAATATATATTAGGTTTACCATTTAGTTCCTCTGTGTGTGATGTTGATGGATCCTTCCTTGTTACCATCTGCGGCAGCAGAGCAATGGATCCCAGCCCTTGGAATACAGCCCCTCCCTGTCCCAGCCTGATAACCCAATTGCCAATCCGTACATGCACATTTCCCTCCCGTTCTTTGTCCGTATTTAACTGCTGTTCCATTGCTTTTCGGAGTTTTCCCGGTCATTTGTTTTGGGAATTTACAATAGTAGTTCTCTTCAACTCCGTAGCCGTCCGTATCTCCACATCCCGTGTGGGTCACATTCATTAGTTCGTAGGTACCCGGAGGGTTTTCGTGCCAGCGCTGAAATTTGAATGAAATTATATGTGGGGTCAAATTCAAATTTCCCTCATGTAAATTGTGTTGTAGTTACCAGGGCTCTGTACTCATGGCAATCTTCATCCACTCCAAGGGCTCTCTCTTCTGAACATTCAAATTTGTCATTCCCGAACGCGTCTTTCTCTGGTGTCCTGTACGAGTACTTTGTCCTGGGGATATTTTAGTATAATATGTTTGAGGTACGCGTAAAACATGCATATGTAATATTGTACTTACGACTCCCTATAACAAATGCAGAATTTAGAACCAGGGGCTGAAGGTTTGTCAACACATTCCATTCCAAAGCCACACTGTTGATCGATTCGGCTGTAAAAATTTAAGAAAACAAATTTTAGGTCAGGATTATGTAAATTTACATCGTATTTTGTTAAAACTCACAATGTCATTGCCTCAAACTTGTCACAACTTTGCTCAAAGCCCGACACACATGTCTGTCTTTCATTATCCCAGTATTTCCCAGGCCAACACACACATTTTGATTCCTTGCACCTGGAATTGTAATAAAATTAGGGCCGGATTGGCGGAATTCACACTTACATTTTGCATGTGTGACTCACCACAGGAATCGTGAAACATCACAACTTTTGACCCATGACTTGAATGGATACACCCATTTTACTTTATTATTATCATTTGTATCCTGATATTTCCCCCGCTCTTGCCGAAAATAGTCTCCACATGGTTCACCGGCTTTGGCTACAATTTTCACCCATCCGTATAACCAATCATCTCCTGGGATCTTTGGTACTGGGCCACTTCCACTCCATTTAGTTAATTTTGGGAATCCGGGTGGTGGAAGGGTGGTTCGTCCTTTGTGTCTTTTGTGGTCGTATTCGTATTTTCGTCCGAGTGAAAATGTAAGGGGAAGGAGAGATAAGAGGACTAAGTAGAATAGGAAATCCATTGTGAGGATGGGTGACCTTTGATTGGAATGTGGTCACGACACACTGGAGAATTGAAGTAGTGGCGACGATGACGCGTCGCGTTGGGTTGTGGACGAGGGTTGTGTTGTTATGGCATGGTAATAAGTAGGATTTATGGGTACCTTGGTTACCAAACGATACTTTGGTAGGGAAATTTGAAAATGATCGAACTCTTGAAGTTTGTGGGATGTTTTTAAGGTACTTTGCTAGAAAACTTTCGGAATGATGGATATTTTGAAGATAAAAAAATGTTTTCAAGGTATTTTGATAGGGCAATTTGAAAATGGTGATGATTTTAAAGTTAACTTGGCGTTTCTAAGATATTTTGACAGGGAACTTTCAAAATGGTAAAAATCTTAATTTATCTTTGCCTTATTTAATTTAATTTATTTTATTAATCAATTGAAATAAATAATGGGTTATTATCCTTAACATTAACAACAGCTGTAGTTGATTCGGCTTCACTATCATTGGTGCCGGTAGAATTTGAAAAATAGGACGATAAAAAATAGCGCCTTTTTTCGAATTGACTGAAGATTCGCGCCTTTCCCACATTTCCCAGTGATCGTATTGAGGTATTTGTGCTCACACACCTATTTTAGTATACCGTATAATACTAAACATAAACATACAAAAAGCATGCAAATATGTTAAGCGCCAAATCTTCTTACACAATACGTCGTATGCTCGTCAAATGCAGGACTGACTTTGGTCAACTCAGGAACTTTGACGCACTCGAATCCACCATCCGCAGCACAATCCGCCACAGTGTGACTGGAATTTGAAAACAATTGGCTCAATGTGCAAACAAAATGGCAATATAAATTTAAAAACTTACCAAGGGACACCGTACAGGCCCCTGCAAACTAATTTGCCATCCACTGTCACAGTCTCGTACGAATTCTTACACTTGCATTTGCCGTCTTTGCATCTGCAATAATAAGTAATTTAGCACGTTGTTCCTCGTATAATTTCGCAATTTCCGTTGCTTACTTTTGCCCTTCATCGACGGGGCAAGGGTCATAGAACGAGTGGCACTCTTCGTCGACTTGCTTCGTGGAATTGTCCTCTTTTTGACCTTGTCTTCTTGATGGATCGCACTGCTTGTACTTGTTCTGGAATCAAAATAGGGGTATCAAATGTATGACCTTTGACCTCGCCATGACCTTTGACCTCGCCATAACCTTTGACATTTACGTACCGTGCCGATCCGATGGCCATGGTGGTTCTTCCCACAAATACAACGACCATCAACGGCCGGCTTTTTTTCACGCACATCCGGTGGCTTGGCTCCATAACACACGGCAAAGTCACCGCAATGTGCAGTCGTTAAATATATTTCTCCTCTGCGAGAGGTCAAAGGTCAAAATGACAAAAATCAAATTTAGGATGTTTTACGTATGAATGAATTAAGATGAATTACGTACTTTCCCGGTGTCCTCCCATAGAATTCAACTAGTCCTTCATCGTAGGTGCAGGGTGCCCCAGGTTTCGGACTACAGCCATGGCCCTTCAGGTACCCCAATTTACTCTCATCCGAGCAGCTGCAGTTGCCCCCAGTCCTTTTGCCGTAAGGGGTCGGATTTCCCTTCTCGTCCATTGGCAGGAGTCCAAGCATCGATTCCGGGAATCGACAAAAGAAATTCGGTTCCCCGACCTGTCCGACGTCCCCACATCCCGTTTTGGTGACGGACACTAGCTCCCAATTATTGTCAATTTTTTTCCAGGCCTGGGTAGGGTAATTAGCATATGTAATTTAGTTTGGTAATGTTAAATTTGGTAAGCAAAAGTCAACAAGAATCCGCCGTACTTTCCCTTCGTATTCAAAACATGGGTCACCGTGGTCGAGCTCAGGGGATTCAGTGCAGAAGTATTTTGGATGTCCCATGCTATCATTCAATCCGGAGGCATTGTAAATCCTGTAACGTTTGCCAAAGGCGATTTTAAGAGTAGAAAAGCATTGGATTTGCATTAGGGATTGTATGACATACGCTTTTGCATTGCAAATACAGTGTTTGGAGTCAGGTGCCTTGGGATTTGGAACACAATCCATTCCCTCACCACATTCCGGTTGTAGTCGACTGAAATAATTAGTTAACGCGAATATATTAGGCTAGAACATGCAAATCTGTTTAAGTTTTGGAAATTACGTTTTGTGTGTTTAGAGGTTTTGTATTTGAGCGTGCTTCTGGTTAAAACACATATTCACGACAATAGGATTAATTGTCTTTTGCCAAATTTAGCTAGCTTTTTGCAACCAAACAACCAATTTGAATGTATAGGAACACTATACTATCCGAAACCCTGTGAAAATTTCTCAATTGTCTTATTGTAATACTTACAATGTGAACCCTTTGAATTCGGAGCAGTCCTGGTGATAACTCGACACACAGCTTCCGTCAGCGCTGGCTCCAGATCCAATCGGATACCAGTACTTCCCCGGGAAACACGCACACTTTTTATTTTTGCACCTGCAAATGCATTTGGTAGAACAAACGGTTTTTCTAAAGTAAACTTGAGCCTTACGCAGTACATTTCCTACAAATTCAAATTTACCACAAAAACCGCGCCACATCACAGGTTTTAACCCAGGATTTGAATGGGTAAATGTAGCGAGTAGTATTCCCGTCCTTCCATTTCCCGCGCTCCTGTAACAAACCAGGGACAATGTCCTTGTAATCCTTACAATCTGCTCCCGGTGTCCTGCTAATTACAACCTTGTCAAATTGGTCTTTGTCCCCGGGGACTGACGGGATTGGACCAACTCCGTCCCAAGGGCGGAAATCCGTCGCTTTTGGTGCGACCCAATCACGGGCTTTGTTTGGGTCGTACACGTATTTTGGAGAGGACGGCGGGAGAATTGAAATCAGAATGACTGCTATTGCTATTAGTGGTGATTGCCAAATCGGAAACCGCATTTTGCAAAATAGCGTGCTAAACTTGCAAGGTTTTGGCTAAGGATCGGCTCTCCCGGACGTACTTGCTTTATTTGTTGAATTGTGCATGGACATGGTTGTCTTGGCATGTATTGGTGCTATTGGTATTTAAGATAAGTATTGAATGTTTTAAAAAGTATGCATTTGCTAATTGGGCTCTGATTGGCTGTAGTTTTCTAAATTCTGCGCAAGTTTTTCCACAAGAGCGGTTATTAAGTGAAATTTTGAATTTGAGCATGCCTCGTGGATATGTGTCGTTTATTTTCAAGTAGTTCAACTTAAATGTAAATTCACAATTCCCTGCAATATAATTTGATTTTAACTTCTAAAATCACGTACGTTTCTACATTCTTAACCATGTGCTTTTAAGTCGAGCCTTACGCATGACTTTGTTTTCTAGTCGTAGCTACTGTAATACAAATGTGATTAATTTATATCGTAGTGCGGGTAAAACTATGTGTCACGCTCATTTCTATTGCGGATGAAGTGCACACGTTCTCCGACCTACTACATTTGCATTTGATCCACAGTGATTTTAAGATGTTTGCTAGTGTGCCTCTAAATTTCTTCCCAACAGCAATGTAGATTAGGAAATTAACAGCGGAATTAACGAGATAAAGCAAATCACTCCACGCGTCCATGAGATTCAAAGTATCCTGATCACTCATCCCAATGAATACTAAGCAACCCTCACAACCACAGGGGCATTCGTTGACATAGTGAAGCACCTTGAAGTAGATGAGGGTGTTAAATGTCACCAGAGTTATGAACGGAATAACAGACACCACTAATAATGGCTTCATTACTCCAAGAATTATGTCGTACATCTGCTCACCAGCCAGCAACGTGCTAATACCAAAAATAATTGATGTGGTCCATATGGAAATGACGATGCCGGTTGATTTCTTGGCTGTGATA
Source organism: Orthonychiurus folsomi (assembly GCA_036851895.1). Taxonomy (NCBI): domain Eukaryota; kingdom Metazoa; phylum Arthropoda; class Collembola; order Poduromorpha; family Onychiuridae; genus Orthonychiurus; species Orthonychiurus folsomi. The sequence goes on from JAAXYW010002392.1 coordinate 12,664, forward strand.
ATTAGCCTGGAGTGCGAGTGGAGTGGTCGGGAAATTGCAATATATCTTTCCACCGAGATCCCAACCAGCAAGTACAATGCTGCAGAATGTGCTGGAATTGAAACGCAATATGTGGTTTATACTAATCAGAATTGATCCCAAGGTTTCAACCTGGAGTTTGTCTCTAGATTTTACCTGCAACATAGCATGGTATGCTGGGGAGGTTGTAATGAAATAAGAGCTCCACTGCAAGGTAAAGTGTGTTGAAAGGTGATGTTATGTCCTTTTGTTCCAGCACAACCCCACTCAACAAATTCCCAATTGTCCCAAAAACACATACAAATAGCTGCAACTCATACAAGAAATTGCATAACTGTTCTACGGATGACATTTATGACGTACATAATAGCACAATATATACCCAATCACTTTTGTTAGGCTAAAACTGACTGACCAAACTGCAAGTGGATGAGAAGAACCAGTCATGGCAAAGGACTGTGACTAACTATTAATGGCAGCTAATTGCCTTAACAGCTTCATCCAATTAATATTTTGACCTATGAAAGCCGCGACTGCAACTTGTCGCGTCTGCTTGGAGGTAAGGCAAAGCAACTCCTTCAACTAAACTGGTTTATCTTAAACTGTGGTACTCAAAGCAGACCTCACACAAATAGTGTGCGCTCCATATGTAACTCCGTAATATTTATTGGCAGACTAGTTCAAGCCAGCCAGTACTCCAACACACAAGTCGTCTAAACACCAAGTCTAAACATCAACCCTAAGCTAGTGTGAGTAGTCATACATAACCGTCATTGTTTTAATGTCTACTACGCGGTTAACAAGTCCTGGATTTCAGGACGCGTTCGAAATTTTAATAACTTTTGTCCTGGTCCACTCGGATCCACTGATAATTTGTAGTAGAATAGTAGTGCAGCCTGGTCCTTCAACAATTGAACTGAAACGCCTGTCCACACGTTGTGAAATCTAAACATCACCTACTCCAAGAAAGCCCTAGCCAGCATAACCGAATTTCGAAACTTGTTCGAATCGCCATCCTTCTATTCGTAAAATCGATTTTGTTTTCCAATGTGGCACACGCCTCGGCAAATGCCTTCTATCCACAATGTATTCGTGCGCTTTGACCCAAGCGTTTGCAATATAGTTTCAATGTCCAATCTTGTGTAAAATCCACCGTAGTTAACGTTGATCAGCAAAGTATGTGCAAATTGAAACTCTCAAACACTAATAATACCATAAAACTAAACTTTGTAAGCAGAACTCCTGTTTACCAGCACATTTTATCCATCCAACTAGTCACGCAAGATTACAAACATATTATCTAGTTCGCGACCCAGTATTCTGAGACTAAAAAAACTTGAAAACTGCCTCCGGTATAAGATCTGACATTAGCAAAACAAAACAGTAAATTAAAGTAAAAATAAAAATTAAAGTAAATCTTATTCATGACTCATTGTCGTAAGAATTTACTTTTCATGTTCAGTTTCAAAATCTTTATTTATTGCTCAGTCTCGCAAGAGGTAACGAATAAAGCTGCTTTGTAAATGACAGAAACGAATTGCCAACAACGCAATATGATTTTTCTCATACGCATTACAGATTACACACAAATCAGGCAAATTCCATCCAAGTAGTAACATAACACCAGTTACTGGACAGTGAGAAAGCCCAGGTAGGACAACATGATTTGACTTAGATATACAGTAATTTTTTATTACATGTGCATTATGGCCAAGGCTTAAATTATAAAAGCCAATGGAAATACAGACTTGCTTGTTTTCAGTTTGAGTGAGTTTCAATTTGAAAATATTCCTTGCAATATATTCACAATCGAACATAAGGGTTGTTTGCATATCCACCGCCACACTAGTCCTCATCATTTCAGCCGCAACTGTTTTTGCGGATAAGAAATTCACACAGGATAAGCAAAAAGCTATGTCCAAATTTCGCTCCATGGTTAACCCCGAACTTCCACACCGATATATAAAAGCAGACGAATTTCTCATCAATTGGATCAGACCTAAATATAAGCACCATGATAAACGCTTTTAAAATTTGACCACTTCCTATTACCTGATCCACAATAACGGCTTTGATCTTGAGGAAGGAATTTGGAGGCCACCCTCAAATGGAGGAAAGAACAAAACATTGACAATGTCCTCAAAGAGGACTTTTCCGACCTGCAATCCAAGTACCCATTCAGCATGGTTGTTGGCAAAGATGACGAAATTGTTGTAACAGTTGAATTGGACAAATGGGATTTGAAAGCAGCCTCAAAATCTTCAGAGCCAGAAAAATTTGGACGATATTTATATTACATGATGGAGAAAGCCGCACAGGAATCTCGTAAAATGAAAAGCCCGTATGTGTCATTCTTGGTGGATGCTCGGAAATTTGAAATAGACAAACACATCTGCCCGAAATGCGAAAACATATATCGGTTCTTCCTCAATACATTGGAATCCCACTACCCACTATTTCTAAAGCGACTTGTTTACATAAATGCACCCGAGGAGTTCGAGCAAGCAAATTCCGTCGTGGATGAAAGCTTGGGAGAAAACAGACAGGGTGCGAGGAAGACGTTTGGGGATAATGCTGAGGAATACCTGGTTCTGGTTCTGGTTCTGGTTTACTTTATTAAGGTCATTATAGGCATAACTTTCACAATATGACAGGCACATTGATATATCCGAAAGTGCCAATAATTAAGACCGGCCTTAACTAATCAACTTAATTAATACCTTAATTAATACACTAATATAGATAATATAGTTACTCATATGTGACAATAGCACTCATAAGCATGGAATTTGTAAATGGCATCATTCTACATGTGAATTAACTACTCAATCTCTAATCAAACACAATTCAACAGTTACTTTACAATTAATTATGTCACGAATATATTACCTCTCATT
>JAAXYW010002393.1:0-15572 GCA_036851895.1 Orthonychiurus folsomi
ACACTTTGATAATATCTATGTGAAGTCAATGTTTTAAGTTGATATTTATGTTCGGAAATAACTAGATATCAGATCCCGTTCTTCTGGAAATTGCCAAAAATAATCCAAGCTTGGAATCGGTGACTCGGAATGTTGAGGGATCGCCCCCACACGTAGTTAAGGATGGAGGTTTTGTCTTTCGAAATCTCTTGGCTGTTAATCCCAGACTCACAAGGATCAAATCATATGTAAGTATTAATAAGTTCCATTGAAGTTTTTTGTCATTTCTCATTCCATTGCAAATATTTTTGTTTCACCTTATAGTACAGAGGGAGCTCTCTATGCTCATGCTGTCGAGGAAAGGGAAAGATTGTTAAGTGTCAAGAATCTCACAGACCTAGCTACGGGGTTCCTTCCAGACTATCAGACGAATCTATCATGCGTCGTGCGCTGAGGACTATGAAAATTGCAATAGGATGTACAGATTCATTTATTCCTGCAGTCATGTATTCTTGTAATCTGAGTGAGCAAAAGTAGTTTGGTATTGATTTAAAGAAAAAATTATTGGATCTTAAGAAATTAGTATTTGCAAAGGTGAGAAGTTGGAATAAACACACCCAGAAGTGTCTGCGTTCACTAATTTTGTCTAGCCAATGTTGTAAGTTCAATGATAGTCTTATGTGTATTCGTGGGTGGACAATCCTGAAGTCGTATGCGGTGAACGTCCTGGGTATTTCAATCTTGGACGAAAGAAGCCCTTCCCATATGGAGAGCTTCTTTCCTCCAAGATTTCAATACTATTCATTAAGATTTCAAAAAGCCGAGGCACCTTGCAAGGTATATAGAATAATATTATGACATTTATATTAGGCACCCTGTATACCCTGGAACGTACTTAGCATAAGATATCTTCGTTGCTTAAAGCAGCTCCTGTCGTTTACAAAAGTTAATTCTTATGACATTGAGCTTAATAAACATATGAATGAATGAATGAATAGGGGAAAAAAGGAGTTTTCCGTTAGTCGCGGATTTTGAAGTCGAGGGAGGACGAAAGGAAAGGCAGCGGACGACAGGGTTGTTGTGCTTTGTCTTTGAAGAGGAAGCAACCGGTCCTCTGCGTGTGTGTTGTGCCCGTCGTCGGTCGTTATCGAGGTCATCGGAGGATCGTGGACGGAGGTCAGCCGTCACTGTCCGCTGGATGTGTGTGTTCGTCCATGAGTGTCGTGTTTTGTATGGTATGTTAGCAGTTAGGAAATATTTTTAAATAAATTATATTTAACAATGTTCTCTTAGCGCTGGGTGTGAGGTGTGAGCTATGTTTGTATAGCGTCAGGTCAGTGCTGAGGAGCGGGCTGGGGTCAGGTCAGATCAGGTCGGAGTCCATCATTAACATGCTACATACTACCGTCATTCATTCACCCTCTCCGCTCCTGAGTCCCTTCTACAGCATAGAAGTTTTAGTGCCCCAACTAGAATTTAAGAAACAAACACCACGGCTTTGCAGGCTAATTTGTGTCAATATGCAATTGAAGGGGTATTTTGAAACTTTATCACACATTCAAATATGATCAAAGCGGTGCGGTGGTGATTCTGGAATTGAAAACATTGAAATGTACTCAATAGTTTTGTTTGCTATTGAATTGAATAAAAGGGAGCAGGGTTTATGGCTGTGTGTGTCTTGTGTGATAATCCACATTCTAGATAAAATTATTATAGTCAGCCTAAGCTAAAGTCACCAAGGCAAAAGGCCAAGGGATTCCCATGCAAATCTTATACACACATCCTATCCGCCGTCCCCGAGCACCTGCACAACCTACGTTTACGCACGGCTTGTCTGCGTTCGTTATCATTTCGTTTCATCTGTTTGTGGAAGATTTCAAACTTTTTGGAACCTTGCAGTGTCCTTCAAAACGTTCAAATTATTTACATTTGGATTCGACTTAAGAATTTAAAATCAGTAACCGCATTCACGTTTTGATTAAGACAAACTGTGTACGGAACAGTAAATTATTTTGTACTATTTGATCGGTATCCGTAAGTCTACTAAAGTCGAGTAAGTTCATTCATTCATTAGAATCTTTAACATTTACTTATAGAAAGAACGTATCAAAAAACAGTCACTCACGGAGTGGAGGGTATAATCTTTGTATTTTGAATTTGGCTTTTTGGGCACTGGGCTATTTTTTGTGTATTTGTATTTTGCGATTTTAGGCTTCTGAAGATTAGATTTCGATACATTGACTGTGATTCACTACTTTGTTAAATTTTTACAACGACTGTAGGCTAGGTAGTTTATTGGCTTACATTGACGACCAAAGGGCCATTCATATCAAATTATGAACATTTATTTTTGTCTTAGTTATGCTAGTTATGATTTTAAAGCTTATTTTAAAAAATGAATAACAATTGTCAATTTCTTCAGTTTATAGCGGAACAGAACCATGAAAAAGAGCATCGATTCTCTCTATCAAGACAAGGAAAGATATATTGCTCCATAGAGTGTGGTTAGCGTATCACCATATATAGTTCCCGATATCAATCGAGTTTGAATATCTATCAAGAAATGGATTCTTGGGTCGACGACGGGGGCGATGTAAGTGCACCAAATGGAATCGTATTTTTGTATGCATACATTTTTATTCATTAATAATTGTTTCTCTCGGTTGGCAATATTGCATAAATAATTACTAGGCTTTGTTCTTTTTTGTCCACATTAGTACACAACAATCCAGGCTACCAGTTACAACGAAGATGAAGAAGATGATAAAGATATTGATAAGGACTACCAAGACGAATATGAGGGAAACGATAATGAAGAAAAGGATTATGACGAAGAGGCATATGAAAATAATTGTCCACCTTTGATTCATGATAATGACTGCGCCGCCATTCTGAATCATGAATATGACTCTGGAAATGAGGTCCCCAAGAAGATTGAGATCGAGCCAAATAAAAAAATATCTTCTATGTCTAATAAACTTGGATGGTCTGAATTAGTGCTGAATAAGCCAGGCAATGTACGATTTATTCGGTTTTAATTTCAGTCATGGCTTCATGTCTTTCAGTATTAAATGGAGCCAGTTCCGGTTTTCTAAAATTGTGATTTTACTTTACAGTACGCTATATTGCACAAGAATTCGTGCACGGACTTTTTTGTTCAAACCACACAGGGTTTGAAAGTCCTACCAGCCCTGGTTTCAGATATTCAAAAACGCACGCTAAAAGAAAAAGTCCCTTTGAAGAATAAGGAACTTGGAGCACTCTGCTTGGCCCAATATCTGGGTGACTTCTATCGCGCGGAAGTCGTCAACATTAGCAATGAAGTCCCGCCACTATACACAGTCTTTTTCTTTGATTACGGAAATGAGGAGACAGTCACTGAAAACGAACTCCTTGAATTGAATAAACGCTTCACTTCAATTCCACGGTGTGTTGTTAACTGTACATGGGACATGGCTGTGGCAAATGAGCTGAACGAGAAGGAATTGTCGATAATCGACACCGACACTCAGGGTTTAGAAATTACCGCCAGGAAGAAGGTAATATTTTTTATTGTTTGTTGCTTTAAACTTTTTTAAAAACTTTACTTGGACATTATTGTGTCAAATTTATAACATTGAATTACGGTATATTTCAGATTGCAGAAGGTCAGTATTTGGTCAGCATTCGTGACTACGTCCCAAAAGCTTCTATGGAGGTTGCTCCAATAGCTCCGCTCCCATTTCCGCCCCCAGGACCGGTGGAGGTTCCCAATGCTTCAGAAACAGCAGCAAAGGAGCAGGGTGGGAAAACCTCTTCCGGTTCCATCCGTTCGGCCTCGCATTCCACTTTGCCAAATATCTGGAATCAGAAAAACCTCAAGTATTCAATCAATTTGAAAACAGGCGCTAAAGTGGTTGTCGTGTTTATTTGGGGACTGAACAGCTACGTGGTTATGGCGGTAGAGGATTCAGAAAAATACACAAACCTCCAAGCTACAATATTAAAGGGAAAATGTAAATGATTTCAATCATTATTAGTCTACTGTAGGCTGTAAGTAGACCTGTTGCATTACTGAGCATGTTTCTATTTCCTGCAGACAGCCCAGTACTGCGTAGGCCTGCAATTGGCGATATCCTTTTAGGGATGCAAGAGGGGATGTATTACCGTGGTAGGGTGATTAAACTTGCTTCTGCGGGTAAGCCTAATTTAATCAACCAAGTGTTAATTCGGAAGCCCGAAAATAAAATTTTTACAGGGTGTGCCACCTTGGAGTTTTTGGATATCGGAGACACAGTAACTGCAAAATTAACCGACTTGCGTCACCCCGACGAAGAATTGATGAAGGTAATAATTCTATGAGAGCATCCCCCAAATTCAAAGAATTGATTTCAATATTTTCAAAATGGGTTGATGTATTTTAGCTTGGGCAAGTATTGGGAATTTATGGTTGGTTTTGGTTATGGTGTATTAGTGTATTGGTTGGTTTGGTGTATTTATGGTATCGGTTTTAACTTTTCAGCATCCCATTTATGGAATGAATGTCGTGCTGGACGGCATTGTTGATAACCCGCCTGATATACCAGCCAATGAGGAGATCAATAGTATATGGGACAGTTGTGAACTGAAGATTGAATTTGTAAGTGTACAGATACGATGTCGTTAAATTCCAGTGCAGTATTTGTGTTTGACTTAGAATTTGTGGGATATCTGTATGTATTCTTTTCAGAAGGAGAAACCTGGCGATAAATCAAAGGCTATACTCTGGATCGACGAGGGGAGATCTTTGAACACTCTTGTAAAGAAGGCATTGCGAGCTCGGACAGGAAGGTTTAACTGCTGTGGAACATCTAGTTGTGAAATATGTTAGCTGATACTTTATAAGAAAGCTAAAATTAACTTTGTAGTAAGGTAAAAATTCATTTATTTGTTTGCAAATTTCTTTAAGTTAACTGCTCAGGCCATGTTTCCGAGAGAGGCCTTATTCTTGACGAAATGTAATGTATAGTTTTATTTTTAAATTATTGACGTCTGCATTGCATTCAGTAGAAATATGGATACGACACGAGGCAGCTTAATCTCAGATATGGTGATGTTGTGCAAATCATGCCAACGTTTGCCGCATGGTGTTCTACTTCAGGCACGACTATGACTACCAACCACTATTGTAGGGCTTCCGTTTTCGTGGAAAATTATAAATTTATATAAGAGTATACTGACTCGAGTTTTTGGGGAAATAATACAATTTAACTTTATAGTTTATATTTTGTTGTCAGATTTCAATTTGAAATCTTTAATTTCACTTTATTCCTTGAACCTCAAGTAATTTATTATCTAATATGTATGTCTAGTTTGAAAGCTAGAATAAATAAGTTAACATAAANGTTTATATTTTGTTGTCAGATTTCAATTTGAAATCTTTAATTTCACTTTATTCCTTGAACCTCAAGTAATTTATTATCTAATATGTATGTCTAGTTTGAAAGCTAGAATAAATAAGTTAACATAAATAAAATCTGATTTCTCTTATAACCTCACCGTGTTATTGCTTGACAAACCATTCAATAAATTGCATCGCGAGTTGAATTTTCCCTTTAATGTTTGCGATCCAAGATTTGGCACGGAATTCGGTTCACGTCCACGGAAACGCATCACGGGAATTCGATTCCTTCACCATCATCATGTAAGCCACGACCCCGTGGGGAATCTTCCACTCAAAAAAAATTGTAGGACAATCGTGTCATATGCGATGGTTTAGAAAAGATTATCACGGAAGACGGAAATGGAGTGAGGGTTTTGGGCGTTGGCATACTAATCAACATGGCCGCCGGAGTACCCGGTACGGTTGGTACGGCACGTGTCACGTGAAACCCGAATGTTGCTTATCGATGGAGATGCTGGAGACAAGGCTACACTGACTGCTGCGGCTCAAAGTCCAACAACATTTTCCTTTGCATTGTGGGATTCTGAGCAAAAAAAATAATGCGTACATTGAAATTTTATTACCATTTAATAATATGATGTACTGATGCACTGTTCTACATTCATATATTTTCAAAATGCAAATATGACTTCAAACAATTTAGACAACTGTCTTAGCCTTGCATTAGTATTGTCAAATTCTTGTAAGACTAACATTATGGAAAATGCGAGAGATATTAGTTTCAGATCTGTCGGTTCACAAATAAGAAATGTCGTGGAGTTCGTAAATTGCAGGTTGGTTTGTGCAGGGAAAGCTCATCATTACACGAAGCACAGTTCAAATCTATGCAGTCAGCCGTTGTGTTATTGACATAGCAAGGGCTCCAGCCAGCGCAGCAATCAAATCCTAATTTCTTTTATAATTTTGGCAAAAATCATAAGCGCGGAATGGTTAAGCCGGGCAGGTTTTTTAAATCTCCTCAATATAGAAAAAAGCATCAAGACATTGGAGAATATGGCGATGTATTTTGCAAGCATCGTCACGTCAAGTACTACCTACTAGTGAAAATATTGACTTTCAGAAAAAGCTACACCTTCCTAATTTTTCAAATGTCCAGGAGGGAATTGATCAGTTCTGAACTGCAACATTGCTACTTTGGCCAAAATTGGAGGCGAGCGTTTTACAAGCTTTCAAATTAATTTGTCAAAAGATTTAATGAAAGTTAGATCCTGGGAGGATGGTCCGCCGGTATTTCTGGGAAGCCAATGCACAAATGATTAACTGAATTACAGTTATGACATTCTTTTATTGTTACTTCCATCATTTTATAGGCATGGTTTACACGAGAGAATTTAACGGAATCCCTTCCAGCCAGAATAATGACTAAACGTAGCCTATAATGTTCACCTTCATAGGTCATGTCAAACATGAAACCTGATACATGTAATTTACTACTGTTAGAAATTTAGCAAATAGCTCATCAGAAAACTGCAATCGTAAGTTCAGTACAGTGTGTACTTTATATGCATGTTGGTGTTCTTGACTTATACGGCCGCCGCCTGCTTTATAATTTATAATATTGTTGAAAACCCCATATAGTCCGTAGTGTATCACAAGGTCCAATCTCAAAAAATACAAATCCACTCATTCATGACCCATAAAATTGCATATGATTTTTTTCGCACGACGCGACGACAAGACAGATTTGCAAGTTTGCGTAAATTGAGCAATAACGCAGTAATTAAACCTTCTGGACTTCCAAAGTAGAACATATTATGCTACAAAGAACCCTGACTCATATTTGCGCACAATTATAAATATCACTCTTGATTTTGTTTAAAATAAATGATAGAATCTACTCGTGGAACCATAACAATTCCAGACCAGCAGCGCGTGTAAGTTTATGAACGCACGACACATTCACACGGTCACAAATCCTACACATAATGGTGACATTTGACATTGAACCCTTGGCAGACTTAACAATATACAATAGTGACTTTACCCCCATCAATAATTAATTGTTTGCACAATATTACATATAAGTGTTCATATTTATATCATTTGGATCTGATCCGTCTCTTAAGACGTTTTTCTGCATTTTGGCTGGTTGGTCATCATCATCACGCCCAGCCTCGGAGTGCAGAATAGGATGCAAATACTTATTTTTAATTGTTGCTCGTGATTCTTCACTCATACCTAGAAATACAGAGCACAAATGTCAAACACAAAATCCATTGCATTACTACGAACTAGACTTACAATTTGTTGCAATGCTAACGATGGAGCCCACTGCTATTGTAACAAATGCACCGATCAGTGGGTACAACAGATACGAAATAGTGAAGAATTTCTCCGGCCACTCGCTGCAGTAAACCCAAACAAATTGCATTATAATTCATTTGTATTGAATCATGCTAGTGCTGACACTTACAGATCTTTGTATATCTCTGTCGCATTCAATTGGACAGGAATAGAACAATTGTCCACACTTACAGGAAGCTTTTCATTTAAATTGTACGTTCCAAGTAGTAGTAAGCCCTTGACTGTGACCCCAGCCATTACACCGAGCCCGCAAACCATGCCCGTGACAGCCCCCTGAAAAACAAGGATTATTTTACCAAACTTGCACATAAATGGTAGTAGTAATATGTTACGATGTTTTACATGTTTGTTTATAAACGGAAGAAAAATGCCCATCACAAATATTGAACCCAACACTCCACTCGTGGCCCCTACAACTGTCAACGTCGCCTGGAAAATGGAACCTGCGTTTTGTGCAACAAAGGCCAGACCAACAAAACTAGCTCCAAATGCGACGGCTACTTAATAAACACAATTTCCTAAGAAAATATTTAGGAATAAGTAGTAGTCATTAATAAAAGTAACTTACAAATTGTTTTGTACGCAATCGCTTGTGCACTGTCCCCCATTCGTCCAAAACATGGGATTTTGACTAAGAAATCTTCCCAAGTGACGGCTGCAAGGGAATTCAAGGATGAGGATATTGTACTGTGGAGGTAAAAATTATTATCCAGTTATTTATTGGATTTGAATTAATTATAAATGCAAACCACCTTTACCTCAGAACGGCACTTAGAATTACAGCCACAAACAGTCCCATCATTCCCGGGATAAATGACAATTGCTGAATTACAAAGAATGGTACAATTTGATCCGCTTTTTTAATCTTCCCTTCGGATACTGGATCACAGTCCGCATATGTGGCAAAGATTACAATCCCAGTCAAGATTAATAATCCGACCGTAAAAACTCCCATCAGGAAGGCAAATGTTAAGGCTCTTCAGTAGAATACAAAGAAAATGAAATGTGAAATGTTATTTTGAAATTCACTGTGCAAGTTGAACTTTTTGCTTTATTACTTGACTGCATCCTTCAAGGACGGCAGACTACAGTAGCGTTGAACCAGTGGCTGGTGCGTGCCAATTAAACAAATTCCCACGAAACCATTTCCGATCAAAATGTTAAATGTATTATGACGCATAAAAGGATCCACTGTGAAGCTAGTTATTAATTTAAATGCGTTAAATGGCAATCATCATTTTGAATTTTAAAGCACGGATTTTCACTCACTCAAATAAAATTAGTCGGCCACGCTCATCCGCTATCCTAAAAGTCTCATAGATTCCCCCTGCATTGTAAATCCCTTTAATGACAATTGTGGACATTCCAATTATAATCATAAAAAATTGGAATACATCCGTCCAAATCACAGCCTTGATTCCACCCTAGAGTTGGAAATATTCTTAGTGGTAAATCGTAGCAAGATATTATGGAATAATCAAAATCTATTGAAAAATAGACGTATTACATACAATTGAGGTGTAAATGGTTCCACAAATGGCGATTACAACAACAGATATCCAAACAGGCAAGCCAACCATGGCCTCCATTGCAATGGCGGGTGCATACAAGACGATTCCATTGATCAGCAGAACTTGAAGGATGAATGTGAAGGAACCCAGCATTCGGACTGCAGCGGAATTGAACCTCATTTCCAGATACTAGTAAGCAAATACAAGAAATCCGTTCACTTTCAAGAAAATACTTTCTCTCTGAGGGTAAACTCAATAATAGTGCTTACGGAGTAAGAACTAGTCAATTTGAGTTTGTACAAGACAATCACAAAGAAATACATGGAAAGTGGATAAGTAATCACTCCAGACAATGACATTAGGTAGATTTGGGACCCATAGGAATACACTTCTGCCGGATAACCTGAAACAACACGAAATTACTCATAACTAACTCATTCCGCAATTAGATATTACGTTACACTTTCAAATTATTTACTGCTACAAAGGATCCAGTTAAATGATTGCGCCACGCTAATGTACACTCATCGTTATACTAAATATTCAACATTGGAATTGCAAAATGTACTTTGAAATAGATTTTTATTATATCTGCACACTTTTTTATATCCAAAGTTACTTTCAAGATTCTACGCACAGATTTTAGGATTAGTCTACAGAGCTAAAACTTGTAATACCGGTATCGATCGCCGATTCATAGATGTCAATATTTGCAAAGAAAAATTGCAATACAAAAGAGCATTACACATTATCCGGCACCCTATATTTTGTTAGCATCGCCGCCCCGTTGTAAACAGTAAACAATTCTATTGCGCGTTAAATTAAACGCGTGGTTTAATTATTCTACAATAGCTCAGGATGTGGCATCTTGTGCTATTAGTAAGAATAAACTAAATGAACATGTATCACATTTTAATAACCACACAGACAACAGACCTACCCTGCCAAAGAATGTTAACTGCACATTGGTTTTTGTAATTATATTCAAGTGTGTGAATTTGCCTTACCCAGAATTGTGATGGCTGACAAATAAGAGACGAGCATGGAAGCTGCTACTGGAAGAGATCCAAGATTTCGGCTCCCAACCAGCAATTCTTCTGAACTTTGCTTTGTTTTCCCACAAAATGCATAATACGCACCAATTGCCAAAGAAAATCCGATCGTTCCACCGACAACAATAAAGTCGAACACTTCTAAATAATTTTGGTTCTCCATTTTTAATTTCTTTTTTAAAAATAACCTTCTACTTTATATTATACATATGAGGAACATAAATGTTCACTTGTTTTGTTGTGGTTTAACACGCAGATGAACGCGTGCTAGTTTAGTTTCTTAAAGGGATCCCATATCGCAGATTTTGCTTAACTGTGCAACGTGCGATTGTTGGAAAGTGACTGCCAGTTTTACTGAGGCCGCTAGTGAGTGGATTTAATAAATGAGCGTATTCTGGGGGTTGTTTGCATACCCCATTTATCAGTATGCAACATACCCCTATCCTTATGTCAAGATTATTTTTGAATCCTATTTACTATTAGTGGAGGAATTAAAAAGAAGGATTTGTCAAGTACGGTAAATGCTCCCCAGATCCTCGCATTTGGTCGCGTCCTCATTACTGGTTATTGTGGTAGGTAGTTACTGGTTGGGCAACAATAAGAGGAGCAAGTAAAGGGAATGCGATTGCATGAGCGTATGTAATGTGCGGCCGTGTAACCAAAACAATAAACAAGTTGATATTTTTCCCACTTCGGTAGTATTTGCCCGGCGTCATTGTATTAACTAAAACTGTGATGTTGATGTATTGGATTGGTTGTCGTCAGTGCTAAGCCGCCTAGCCTGTGTTCTTATTATCCGCATATGAAATGAACTTTCTACTACTACCGTGCACAAGTGCTATGCTATATGTAAATTGCACAGTTATTGTTTTTGTAAAGTCTGTCTGCCTGTCTGTACTTGAAGTAAGTGTCACAAACAAAATCTCTTATAGTTAAATATTTTACATTTACAGACCTGTTTCGTTGATGTCGATAGATTGAACCCCTGCTGATGAAGTGGACCAAACGTTGTTTTGGCATTTTGGATCATTTGCGATTTCAGAACAAATTCTGAATCCATGTGCTGCTCAAGGGCGTGATGCAGAAAGCTGGGCTAGTTATGAACTTTATCCGGAAACAACATTTTACAAACATTTTGTAAGGAAGCAGCTGTAGATTTTATACAGAAAGCAATGGTGGTTATCTACAATATTATGTTGGAAGCAAGAAGAGTCGGTCAGATTTATTGTCATTTACTTGCAATGTTGTTTGTGCTCGGTTATGTAGTCTTTTGAGGTTTTAATAGCGATGAAACCATCAACCCAGCGAAGTGATCAAGTAACCATTTATATTGCCAATAATATGCAAATGCAAATGGACGAAGACTCTTATTTAGCAACATGGCGAATTCGTGAAATTGTGTCATGCGTCCTCACGTACATCAAGGATTGGAAGGGGTGACTAGATCAGTTACTTCCAATTTGTTTGCACACTCTGCAAACCAGTTCGTTTCGTACATTACGTGCATCCCATTGAAGGATTGGGTATCGCATCGCAAGTCTACAACGGTCAATTGTTTAATTGACCTTAGAGTTTGACACACTGTCACATAATTAGTAACGTGAAGTCCGAATTCAAGGGCGACTCGCAGAACCATGGTCATTTGCAGCTACGCGATGTGTCATTTTTGTCAATTGACCCTCATGAAGAGTTTGATACCTTTGATTTAACTCAATTCGGGGTGACGACACAGATGTGACGTGATCCAAACCATTCCAGGTCCAGAGGATTTGTCTTATGTTAAAATGTATGGTTTTGCCAAATTTAAAATAAAATAGTCTAAGATACACATCCTAAATCCTAACTTGCATTTATTTGCGCAAATGACCATAATTGATGAGAGAACATCCAAAAATAATGTGATATCGCGTGATGATGACTTTTACCGTATACATTACAATAAACTTTGTTCAACCTTCATTTCTGAATTCATTTTTTTTTGTTTCCGTCCAGTCCAGACTTCGCGTTTTTCTCTACTATGAAATTCAACCTCAAGGTTGATTTGCAATAACAACGAGGAGGAATGGGCATACAAATTTAATGCCAACATGAAATCGCGAATTGGTGTGCACTGCTATTAATATAAGCATTGATGATTTGTTAAATTCTATCAATTACATTGCTAAATTGCTAAAACCTCAGTGCGTCATACAGTCAGGGTTAATTATGTTTCATGAAGTTAATTATATGATTACGCCACAAAACATTATTCATTCTTCGGATTTTGCAATCGTAAACAAAAAACAAAACTTGCGTTGGAAAACAATCTTCTGATTGAATGCCAATTATTGTTGTCTGGATGTAATTCATTATGATGTGCTTATATAAGCAACATGACAATCCTGATTATCCAATGGATGGAGCGATTGCGTCATATTTTCCAGATTCCAGTGAGAACAAACTCTAGCTTCTGAATTTCGTTTGCCCGCGGCGGCACATTGTAACATAACATTGCGTACTTGGCAAATACTAACACAAAATCTAAAATTAGTGAATTAGTGACGGATTTTCACCACTGTGCTTAAATGCAAAGAAATCCACAACTGCTATGGATTGGGTCATTAATAAATTGTCCTTAGAATACTATTTTATAACTTTCTGGTTATGTGTAATTTCTTATAGTATTCTATTGTGCTATATATTTTGCTTTACTTTATGCACTATTCAACTATTAAAGAATGGAAATGGTACCTGTAGTAAGTAGTAAGTGGTGAGAAATAGGCAAACGTATATTGCCAGATTCAATACTATAGCGTTTTATAAGCTTTGTTGAACAAATGCTCCTTTTGTACATGTAATGCATTTAAAACACCAAGAACATTGTCGTTTTGATAATAATTCAAAGTCAGCATGACACTGCGAAATGTCCGGCCTTACCTGGCTAGCCTGGCTTAAGCATTAAAGATTTATAATTGCATTGCTGAAAGCACCATTGCATTCTCCACGTGCATTCTGAAATGAATAACTAGTAAGTAAACGAAAGAACTAAACTAGCAACGAAACGTAAGAACTTCGATGCATTAAATTCTAGAAAACTCAGCAACTGCTTTGCATCAAATTTAATCATTAGGAAATGTGCGAATATACTCACTCACTCACCATGTAACTAACTGCGCAAGTATGCTTTTGGCATTCTATAGTTGTAGTGAAGTGGATATGATTACAAAAATTCCCACAAGTTATGAACAAGCAACTAGCACAAAAAGTGTTATGCTTTTACAGACATTAAACTTTACCTCGGGCAAGCACAGGACAAGGTATTCATTATGCAATTGACAAAATTCGAAACCCATAGTTCTGTTTCTTACAAAAACACATAAAATCGTACTGCATTTTAGATTATACAAGTAAGTCTCAACGCAAATTTATGCTTCAACCGTTCAATCTTACAATGCATGGCATTAATCCTCAAAGTCAATGCAGATAGATGTGATAGCTTACGATGAAGTCCGCAGCATACTGTAAGGCTGGTTGAAAAACGTCAGGTAGAAGTAGTACCCACCCCATTGTCTTTTATCTATATTAATTGTCATTTCACAACTCACTGTCAAGATTTCCGATTCCTACAATTCCCAGCAATAAATAAAAAATTCCATTTTGCAATCACATATTCCCATCGCATGGCCGTTCAGAAAATTCAACTGCAGCCGGCCCTCGGTGCAGTATCATTAAGTTCCGATATAAATCCACTAAAAAATTTTGTATGCGTTTAGAATTATTTCCATTTTTGAGTTTTGACGTCTTGAAGAAAATAGAAAGGAAGGTGTGCATTCGACTTCAGTGAAAGCAATTTGTTAGACAATACAGCTCCGCACCAGGTATTAAGAAAGCTTTGAATAACTCTTCATTTAAACAAACATCAGCTACAGTTCAAAATGCACGATTGCGTATGTGTCATTATCATCGTGTAAACATTTGTTTGGTTTCGTTTTAATTGACTGAAGTAGCAATGGTGCAAGTAGCAATTTACAATTCAATTCGCGTTAGGCTATCATTGAGCTTACAGCATTATTGGCTAGACAAAATTAGTGAACGCAGATACTTCTAAGCGTGTTTATTCCAACTTTTCACCTTTACAAATACCAACTTCTTGTGACCCATTAATTTTTTCTTTAATTGTGGATTGTGGATAATTTTATTAGAGTCATCAATAACATTCCTGTTAACAATACACTTGATACTTCTAACAGTGTCATCAATTAAGACCAAAAAGAATTTTCTTAACTAAATTTTGTACAGTTGATTATATCCTAAATTTGGAGTTATAATGATGTATCGAATTAATAGTAACAATTAACAGTATTAGACAAAATCATCAGTTCTACACTTTAGAATATGTTCTTGTAACCTAGACTTAAAAATTTCTAGACTAGACTTTATAATCAATACCAAACTACTATTGTTCACTCAGATTACAAGAATACGTGACTGCAGGGATAAATGAATCTGTTCCACCTATTCCAATTTTCATAGTGCTCAGCGCACGACGCATGATAGATTTGTCTGATAATCTGGAAGGAACCCCGTAGCTAGGTCTGTGGGATTCTTCGCACTTAACAACCCTTCCCTTTCCCTTTCCTCGACAGCATGAGCATATGGAGCTGGCTTCGTACTATAAGATGAAGCAAAAATATTAGCAATGTAATGAGAAATGACAAAAAACTCCAATGGAACTTATTAATACTTACAAATGATTTGATCCTTGTGAGTCTGGGATTAACAGCCAAGAGATTTCGAAAGACAAAACCTCCATCCTTAACTACGTGTGGGGGCGATCCCTCAACATGCCGAGTCACCGATTCCAAACTTGGATTATTTTTGGCAATTTCCAGAAGAACGGGATCTGTGATCTAGTTAATTTCGAACATAAATACTAACTTAAAACATTGACTTCACATAAATATTATTAAAGTGTGAACGATCGCCGCACTCACAACTCGATTTGTCTCCAACACACGAAGTTCTAGGAATCGAACTGCTTTAACTAGTCCTTGTTCGGTTGTCTCACAACAGCCATACAACCCCAATTTCTGTAAGCCTAAAACATGAAGCCACGCTATTAACTCTAATTCAAAATTATTTGTGAACTTATGTTTACATTTAAAAGTACAAGTTGTTACCCTTTAAGTTATTGAGTGATATGCCGGAATCAGGAATTGTGCTGAGGGACGATTCTCCAGTTATTCCCATGTCAGTGATGGAACTGCCACTATACTCGCCAAATTTGAAGACACGAAGTTTAGTTAATGTTCTGCAAATGGATTG
>JAAXYW010002394.1:0-15569 GCA_036851895.1 Orthonychiurus folsomi
GCGCTGTTCCTGATAATATTGTCAATGGAGCAATTATTGAACGTGTAAATCTTTTCAAATACCTTGACTCAAAGAAGTCTTCGTGCGCGCAGAGTGACAATGTTAGCTTTAAAGCTCAATGTAGGATTTCACCCCTCGAGCGTCAAAAAAGTATTATTACTTTTTATATAAAAGTAAAGTATTACTATTCACCACAATTCAGCGATGACTTAAGTAAAAACGTAATAGGGGTGACCAAAATGTAAGAAAAACCCTTGAAAATCCTTGCAGGAATTCCGTCAAAGACAAATGCGCCAGAGTCGGAGAATAGGAGATGGCTTTTTCAACCCCAGCTGGAGACAGGAAAATGTCTGACATACCAGTTGCGAAACGCTCGATAAGTTAAATCTCTTCATCTTAGTCAATAAAATGACGTTTGTTGGTGCATGCACGGTTTGTAAAACTTTCACAAAGGGAGTTTGGAAATTTTTACCCGGTCAACGAAAACTTCACCATTTGCTACTATACGTTGGATTGGTGCACGTGATTTTTTCTTTCCCGTCTCCTCATTAAAGAGTGCACATGCTATCTTGGCTTGATTGGGAGACTCAGCGATGATTTGAAAAAAACACGAGCTTTGAGTTTGGAATTGAGGTGATTGATATTTCTCAATTGTCTATATAAACTCCAGTCTAAGGGGCTATGGCTTTTTTAGTTGCGGATTTGAGTTTATCCCGGGACCGTGACAAATAAATATACTCAGCAGTCATCCACATAGGTTTCGAACCATTTACACGAATTGTTAACAATGGGGCATGGCAGGCTATTATAAATGTAATGATGGTCAAGAACAAGGAGCACATTTGGTTTATATCTTGAGTGAGTTCCATGCTCCCCCATGGAGCAAAAAGAAACATATCAGACAATGCGTTCGAAGGACTGCTGTTGAAGTCCCGCTTTTGTACTATGTGTGCCTTTCCATGTCTTTCCCTCGGTTTCTTTCTTACCACATAAATACCGTCATGATCACTGATACCGGAGTGAATGACCCCCGCATGTAGATAAGAGGTTGAAGCGTTGGTTATTATAAGGTCTATCAAAGTTTCACTAGTCGCGATTATTCTTGTTGGACGATTGATGAGCTGAGTATATCCATGTGACCGAATGCATGTTTGGAGGGAGTGAGTTGCTGCATTATTGTCCAGCATGTTCAGGTTGAAGTGCGCAAGATAGTAGGTCTCATACAATGAACTAGTGTTTAATTCAGTCTCCAGCTGGACTGAAAAGTTGCAGGTGTGTAGTCAGGCCGGTATAAAATGCAAAACACAACTTCAGGGAAATACATATTAGATATGGAAAACTTTATGGCATCCACTGGTGAAGTGAGGGCAGAGTCGAGTTGCTTAACTGACCAAATATCATTGACGAAGGCCAAGACACCTCCACCGAGTAAGTTTAGAACATGGACGATCCTTCCTTATTAGTTGACACCCGGTTACTACGATTTTATCATCCGTAATCTCTTCGTAGAGCGAGGTCTCACTAATTTCCAAGATATCGTGGAAATACTGGTCACAATTTGCACACAAAACACTTAGCTGATTTGCACGACTTTGATTCCCACACAACTTGCATGTATTGATCAACATGCTAAATTCTGACGGACCAGAGGCAAACGAATTAAAATTCAGTCCTTATACCCTGCACTTGGGTACCCCTACACTTGGGTAATTCCGACACTTATGTAAACCCTTCACTTAAAATAATACACGTTCGTTCCATTGGAAGGACGAGATGGGAATACGTTAGCGTTACGTTTACCTTTAAATTCTGACGGCTTTTAAAAACTCCTTTTGAATTCGAAGATTCCAATTCCTTACACCCGAGTGCCTACAAGATAGGATTCGTGAATACTCTTTTACATGAGCGTACCGGCTATGCGTTGAAGATCATTTAGAACAAGAAATTCAATTAGTCAAATAATTACAAGAAAATGTTACCCTTTGAAGTTGCCAAGAGCAAAAGCTGGGACTACCCGATTAAAAGCAGCATTGCCAAATTCACACAACATGAAGAATACTATGGTCAAGCGGGTAATCCTTCCGTGGGCCGGTGATGCAACAACAAAATTACACAATATTTAAGACAATGTTAGGATCTTAAGGTAAAATAAATGGGATTCAGTGCTTTCTGTGGAACTAAAGGAATAAATAAATTAAAAATTGAATAAAAATGGCAGGTATGGGGTTATTTGGCCTGCAGTTCACTCAAAAGGAAGAAGAGGGGTGGGGGACATGGATCATGATTCATTTTTGTATGTCTTTTAAAATAATGTGCATATAGTTATTGCATCGTTTTAGAAAAGCCTAATTTGTTTCCGGATCAAGCAGACTCAGGATATCACTTTCGCTTTGACCTAGTTCCGGCAGCATGTTATCTCTCTCCTTTGCATAGCCCTGACACAACTTCACCAAGTGGTAAAGTGACTCGGCTTCTCCACATGTGGGACAAAATATCTCTTTGGCTACGCCCAAAGTTAGCCACCGGCCGCCTGTAATTATGGCAGGGTAACCAAACCTAAGCTGGGCAGTGAAGGTGGCAAGATGTTTAGGAAGTTTGTTTTGCAAGTGCGGCTCCACCCTCACACCGGAATTTTTCAATTCTCCATAGTGTGGCATTGTAGTTGACTTTTTTGAACTATGTAAGTCTGCTTCTCTCAGACGCGCAGCCATGTGGAGTGGGAATAGGTATGTTACGGCTTATACCTAGTTCACATCTGCCGCCTCCCAAAACTCTTCGCGACCGGTCTGCGCCAGCATTTCCTGGCAGTGAAGCAGTGAGCACCAGCTCAACTTTGCAGGAGTCTCAGGGCTTGATGCCTCTCCTAGAGTCGTGTAGGCATCGTGGATTATACTCCCTTCTCCTTGGGCCAAGATTCGTTCCCAGTATCTTAAGGCCGACTTAAAAATTTCGACCTTCATATGGTGCCTTCCAGGTTCAACGCGAATAAGGTAATGAGGAGAGTTTCTCGGCTAATAGAAAGCCTGCTGCAGCTTTTCAATTGACTCATCATGAGCAAGACGCCAAAGTTCGGCGTCACAGCAAGTGGTCGATCTCATCGAGGACTTAAAGAGTTTGTTCTGGACTGAGATATCTAGTACGTTGGGCCGGGGCAGTACGTGAAATACTGCACCTTGTGCAGTTAATCCTTTGTGGATTTGGGCATTGGTGTACGTGGCAAAAGATCCGTTGGAAGCAAAGGTCACGCTAAGGTACAAATACGACTTGACTGTCTCAAGCAGCTCCTTTTTCCAGAATACCTTATCGCTTTGACGTATTCTTCCTTCTTTTCTAAATACAAGCAGCTTAGTCTTATTCAGATTTGCTCGCCATCCCCGGAAATCAATGAACTTGGATGCGATGTTAACTTTGATTTGGAGTGATTTTTTCGACAGACAGTAAACAGAGTTTACTGTTCAGTTCCTGCGGGGCCCTTATGTGTCTTTATTCTTGCATTTGCAAGGGCGTACAAGTAGTGGAAGACCCTGACAAATCTTTTGGAAATGCCAAAGTCTATCAACACTTTCCATAAGCTGTCATGGAGTGGTGTCTCGATCGCCTGGAAGAGGTCCGCAAAGCAGCACCACAACTCTTTTCCTCTCAAGAGCTGCACCTGCATCATGCAAGTTAGGGTGAAAATGTGTGCATTTCCCCTTTCTGAACCAGGCTTTGTACACTGACAAGTTAGCTTTGACAAAATAGTTCAGTCGGGAGTTCAACATCGCCGTGTAGAACTTCTCAATTGTGTTGAGAAGCGCAATAGGTCTGCAATTTTGGGGGAGATTTTGCTCCCTATTTTTGAAAATGGGCGATATAGCTGCAGCACACCATTCGGCTGGTACTCGCCCGGTGTTGTAACGCAGCTGGAATAGAGAGCTTAAAAAGACAAGCATGGGCGCTGTGGAGAGCTTCGATAGTTCATTTGGGATTAGATTTGTGCCTGCAGTTTTTCCATTCCATAGTCTTGTCAGGTGCAGTTTCAGATCGAGGGTTTGAAATTCAGCGTCTAGTTTATGTTCATTTGTCTCAGCAATGCCAATTTCCAATACAGAGTAAGCCTCAGAGCCTGCAGCAAACACAGACTTAATATATTCGAACCAAGTATTCTTGGGTATTGAATTTGCAAATGAATTGAATGGTTGCAAATTCTTGAAACCTAACATTTCTCCTGGCACTTTTCGTACTCCTCCTTCTTGGCATGGCATGTGCTCTTGTATTGGTATTACTTATTTCTGTATTCCTGCTGCAGGAATTCGCGAGGCACTGGGTTTTCGTTGTTCCTTATCCAGCGCCTCAAGGCGTTGTCTGCTTGCCATTTTAATTGCCCACATTTTGCGTCATGCCATGGCTCTTTATAAATGAGAGCAGAGGTGGTCTACAGCAGCTTTAGGTTTTTGCATGTGTTTGTGACCGCTGAGTGCAGCCCTTTGTACATTGCCTGGGAGTCTAGACCAGCCGCTTTCATTTAATTTGGGTGTGACAAGCCAGTCGCTGGCGATTCAACAGAAAGTGCACTCAGCTTTTTGTCCAGCATAGATTTATACTGGGCAGCAGCGTCATTTGACTTTGGTGGAAGTACTTTGACCGCCTTGTGCTTTGACAGTGCATTTACGGGCAGCTTTGGAGCAGAGCGTACCAGCAAGGGAAAGTGGTCAGAGTATATAAAGTCAAGAATGTTCAACTCATTTATAAAGCAGCTGGCAGCTGGGGTGTACAGTGCCAAGTCGACGATACTTGCACCAAGCATCACATCATGAACAAATGTCATATTGCCGACCTCGTCCCATTTAGTATTGTCATTTGCAATGCGAAGACCAGCTTCGACTATTAAAGCTAGCAGCACTTTACCATTTCTGTTAAGGACGGAATCACAAAAGGCGCGTAGGGCAATATGATATTCAACGTATAAATACGTTCATCCGAAAGCGGCAAAGCGGGAGTATATTTTATCGTATTTAACGACTGCTCCGGAATGTACATTTGAGAAATTGGAGGAGACTACGGAGTACGAATAGTGGAGCAGGAGAACGATATCAAATAGGAGAATCCCCAGAAAACTTATCTAACGTTTCATATGTTTGTCAGAAACACGTCATCGTTGCGCATGCGCGGACTTCATGCACAGAACTTGGTGTTAGCTTGCGGAGTGCTAAAGCAATGCCATAAACTCTCTACCGGCAAAGCAGGTGACAAGCGGGGGAATAAAAGTCAACCACGTCATCCGCTCCTCAGTACACAAGAAGTGAAGCTCTGCTCGGGCTGCAGGGATGATGGTGCGCTTAAGCAATTTTACTATATAGCGCAGGTGTATTTCCTTTTAGTTTTTTGAAATGTTTTTTTGCTAACGGACTAACGCTAGATAACGCGGCGATCGGCCGTGTCGCCAAGATATCTAGTGGTATTAAACAACGTCACTGCATCATTTGTCAAATTCTCAACCTTTTTAGGGCCGTTATTCTGTCCAGTTCCGTAAGTAATTACATAGATTCCAAACTTGTATTCCATCCTCCTAAACGGGTTCCGACCATGACTTACCTTACTTCGTATTACATTAGCCGTAAATCAATTTCTCCCACAGGCTATGAAAGACCCGCGGCTACAACAACTCCAGCAGTCACGCCTCTGCAAATGACCTCACTGGTATCAAGTGGACCTGACCAGCCCTTGCACTCACTATACATAAAATGTATGACGTATTTGACATTAACCTAAACTCGGTATTAAACAAACACTGGCCAAGTATAAAACCCAGGTTAGGTCTAGAATTACCAGCCCGTGGATATCAGGAGAAATAATCAAGCTTAGTCACAGAGCTAGACATTAAAAAAAATGAAAGCCATCAGTCCAGCCTGGCAGGTTCATTTGAGCTAAAATATATACACACCAGGAACAAACTAGATATCACTTTCATAACAAAACGTAGTGAGGCGAAAACTCAGAGGGAATCCTGGAAAATCTATAAACAGTTGACGGGACAGAATGTGCAACCCATACAAATTAAACAATTAAAATTGGACGACTCAATGATTTATGACAATAATTTAATCGCTGATGCCCTGGCAATTGCGTTTTCAGTTAAACATCAAGAACCCACTTTGAACGGAGCATAAACGTTAACTCCCTGTGAGTGAATTTGACTTTCAAATTTCAGTGTATTTTTTCGCAAAAACCATACCTGACATCTAAAATTACAATTGTTTGGGGGTTGATATACTACCACAACAAATTATAAAAAGTCATGTCTCTACTCTAGCCCCTACTTTCTGTAGCATCTTTACCTATTCAATCTTAGCTGGGGATTCTCCAAGTGCATTTTACACGGACGTAATTGAACCACTACATAAATCAGGTTGGTGTAAAACAAATCCTAACTCCTATAGAGCAGTACCTGCACTCACTTTTATGTCGAAAGTGTTCGAGAATATTATTGCTTAGCTTATGATGCTAAATGGTATTAATTTGCATGGCATTCAGTATGGTTTTCGGTCAGGGAGAGCTAAAATAAATGCTCTGATTGAGTTCTCACTTCACTGGAAAAAAACTAGGAGCTTCTGGTGTTTTTGTTGTTCTCCGAAAAACATGACTCGATTTGCTATGAAAAGTAAATGCGCAAACTAGAACACAGATAACTTATAGCTTATTTGCTTAAATTGCTGGCGGATTGCTTGTACTACAGAAAATTCAAAATTAAGATAGCTGACTAAATTTCCGCCCCTTATAATTGCGGCGCTCCACAAGGAACAGTTTGTGGTTCTCGTCTTTTTCTTTTCTATTTTGACGATAAAACGGATTCGCTGAGGGATCCTGCGACGCAGATGATTTAACGTTGGAGTTTTCGCACAAGTCATTCTTCCTTGCGAAGTTTGCTTTCCTTCCATATCGTACCGTAGTTTCTAGACCGTTTGAAGAATCAAGGTTAACAGTTCGAAAGTTCACGAGTTGTGTTTTCCCTTTATTTGATATTCGTTGGTCTGCTGAAGCTACCAGTAGGTAGTCGCACTTTAACAATATAACAATATGTTTAAGCACTAGAACTGCTGGTTTAGAAATTGTAATAATACAAGATAAAATTTTTCACAGAAAACTTTTAATGCGTATATTGGGATAACTGGAGATTACCTCAAGGAAATATGTGAACACCATGCTGAAGCACATTTTGCCAGGTTGAATATAAAAAATACGGATTGCAAAGA
Source organism: Orthonychiurus folsomi (assembly GCA_036851895.1). NCBI lineage: Eukaryota > Metazoa > Arthropoda > Collembola > Poduromorpha > Onychiuridae > Orthonychiurus > Orthonychiurus folsomi. The sequence goes on from JAAXYW010002394.1 coordinate 7,233, forward strand.
TGGTAAGTGCAGAAAATTGAATGGTTGACAGTGTACACACAAATTAGTCGTTTGTCCTCTACTATGAAAATTTTAAGTTCATTCCATTTTCTATTTATGAACCCCGTTTTGCTATTCAAAAACAAAAAAAAATAATTTTACAATTTCATTATGAGTGCAAAAACATTTCACTCCGTTTCTCCTCTTCCGCCTCCCCTCCAATATTAGTATAAGTAAGAAATACTGCTCTCTAAACTTACAATACATAAAAACATGCGTCATATAGCCTATTGTTGGAGATCATTTGACTTACAAATATGCTCGACAGGACCTGGTTTCATAAGAAGAAACTAGAAACTTAAACACTGAGCAGTGCTTTTTGTGTGGCACAGGTACTGCGAGCATAAATTCCGTCCACATTCCATTCGATTCAGTAGCTGTTCTCATTGCATATTGCAATAGCTCATTTTCGTGACTGCACTTGTTCAGAATTAAATCAGGCTCGACCAACCGAGACACAACCGAGACACAACCGAGACACTATGGGCCAAAAATCGAGTTTTGCGCCTGGTGCCGGCTTCATTGATTCAGAATAATCTGAGAGCGTTGAATTTGAATACGTTGACAGAATTGATCACAGAGGAACAAAATGGTCGAAGAACCGAATTTGATTTTTTACCTTTTGCCCTTAATTGTGATCAAACGCTTAAATGTGGGACCGCAAAATTTCACAATCTGAAAGCCGTCAACCCAAGCTCCCTAAATGTGGGTGCACAGAGTTGTCAGAAAACAGGATCACCAAACTTCTGTAGGGGTCAGCTTTGACCACGCTTATTTTGAGAATAAGCGTGAGAAGAAAACGCAATACTAATTGATTTTGGCAATCACGGTCCGTATCCTCCCTGTATGCGGGGCCTAAATTTTACACATTTGTGCAAGACCAGTCGTGATACTTTCAAACGGCAAACAATCAAACTTTCTCCTATCCACAGATTTGTCGCTTTATACCGAATGTTCAAGAACCAGTAATGTTAGTTTGCCATTTACATTATCCGAATGTGAAGTATAAGTCAACACGCCAGAGGGAGAGGATAGGGGACTAAGCTGGTAAGGAATTAATCTACGAAGCTGAACTAATATGTTCCTCTTTTCTCATGTGACTTTACCATTGATATTCTCATACACCTGGCGCAGACCAGCAAGCCGCAAATTTTCTAAACTTTAGCTAAGTTCGAAAACTGCCAATGGAATAAAAACCCATTACTAAGCATAGTGTCTACACAAGCGTACTCCACTTTGAAATTTGCAGGCAAATCCGTTTGTTATACGTCACCTAGCTTCTACGTAAAGGCTACACATAAGTATATTGCATATTGTGGGCGTAGAAAATGAAGGGAACGCACACTGGTCAGGTCACAGGTCAAAGGGCTCAAAGGCCGGTTTATTCGGGTGACTTGAAATATACAAACAATGGCCAAAGGTCAATAAATGAAAAGGGGAACGGAGAGTCTGCTGCTGCTGCTGGCCGGATCGAATGGTGGGGGATGAGTGAAGTGTGTGGATGGATGGAAGTGTGGCTGAGGGATGAATCCCGTCCTTCGTGCAGGGAAAAGAGGCGCACGGTTTAGTAGCACTCACAACTCCTCCCCCGCATAGAAGCCACGTCCCCGTGGGGAAACGAAAAATCAATGGGGAATACATTTCGAAAAATAATAACAGGGAGATCAATTTTTGAAATGGGACTGGGAAACGAGGGATCCAAGTTCAAGTCCAGAGTTGGTTAAGTCCGGAAGAATGAGTTGGATCCTTAGTTAGGTATTTGGCGTAGAGTGTTAGTGCAGGTGAGGCATAGGGAAGGCGGGTCGTAGTAGTTGATAAGGGGTAGGGTTAGGGGTAAGGGTCACGGGGAAACGAGGATCGCGTCGTCACTCCTGAGTCTTCAATGAAGGAGATCGGGATTTCCAACGCGAGGTCCAGGTAACCTTGCACATACCAGTTGTTAGCCAATAGTTAGTTGATCTGCAAAAAGATAAAGAAAACAACAAATTAAAGGGAAAAGGGAACGGGGACACTTCTCTGGGGTATCTCAGCAGCTTGACAGACAGCAATCGGATGATATTGAAAGTGGTCCTCCAGGTTCTAATGAGTGGGTAAATGGTAACGGGGACTCGGCAGGGGTTTACATAAAAATAGAAATAACTAAGGGAAATACAGGGAAGGGGGTAACCTTCGAGGGGTTAAGGGGTCTGTTTCGGTTTGCTCAAGTTCGGTCGATCGAAGGGTAGGAGAAGGGTTGACACGACCCTTGGTGTGGTAGGGGAGTCGATGAACTTGGCGAGAAATGGAGGGACTTGTCGCAATAGGTCTAAGGGATGCGGGAGTAGAGTATTTGGTTTTGCCGAGTCCATAATCAGTGGGACATATAGTTGAATGGAACCTGGGGATTGATGAGAGAGAAGGTTGTAGTCGCTTGTACGAAAACGTCTTAATGACGATGTGGTTATATTTCTTCGGTTGTCTGTGGAGTTGATGCTCCTAATAATTCAGTACTAACCGGCATCCATCAGTTTACAGGAATAATGATCGCCAGATACTTGGACTGGACGATTGAAGAAGCTTCATTGAATAAGTGCGTACGTCTTGGGTATTGTTTCTTCGGATGGGTGAGGAGCAAAGTCTCCAGCATCACATCACCAGCATACAGCATCTGTTAGTAACGGGAAAATAATTCTTGGATTTTGAACCAAGGATAAAAATAACTTTGCATTGGCGGAATGACGACATCGCGAATGCGGGAGGAGTTTGTCTGATATCCGGACTTGACGGTTGCAAACTCGAAAAATATGATTGTAGTCTGTCTTATATTCGTGCGGAGACGGTTGCAGACTTTCTTCAGTTGTGGGAGGAGTACAAGCTTCGACTGCCACACTAACCGGCATCTGTGAATCACAGGAAGAAAAAGATTCAAAGGATCTTGACCAAGGACGAAGAGAACGTTGCATTGGCGGAACGAGACATCGCGAACGCAGAGAGAGCTTGTCTGATTCTAGTACTGAGACGGTTGCAAACTCGAACTGATTGAAGGTGGAAGTCTGCCTGATATTCGTTTTGAACGGCTACAGCCTCGAAGGTATTGAATGAAGTCTTCCTGTAGGGATAGACTTGAATGTGTTGTTCATCTGCTGTGATTCGCAGGAATTTAAGACTTGATTTGAGCTTTCTTTCTTGAAATGGCAAATGAAGGAGTCCTTGACTTGAAGAGGAAGCTTGTCATTAAAGTTCAATGGTTAGCGGTAGTAGTGATGTGTGGATAGGGAACTCAAAGGGGCACGAGGAGTTTCGAGTCGGTCTTCATTCTTCGTTGTGACGTTTTGGCATAGAAGGGTGGAAGGGGTTTTTGTTGTAGGGGGGGGGGTGAATTGTTAGGGGCCGGTAATCCAGTTTTAAATTATCACCGCCTGCTCGCGCGTCCGCAAGGCAAGCGGATCGATTGTAGAACGGAAATCCGAATTGTTGCGGAAAAAATTCCTTGACTTGAAGTGCACTGTAGCCGTAGGAACTTGAAGGGGATGGAAATGGGGTAGTCACTGAAGACGGTTTGGGGGAGGGGTATGGTAGTGTATCGGGGAACCGGGGGTTCCGTAAGCAGACATCAAGGGCACCGAGGACTAAGGGGAAGGCGGGTCGTGTCATTCTGGTTATGGATGGGGAGTCTTAAGGTACCGAGGAATTGACTGTATACGGAACGCGGCCTTAAGGGTGAAGGGCGGGGGGGATTATTTAAGGGTTTACTTATTAGGGAAGAGACCGATTCGAAGGGAATAAAAACATGGATTCCTAAAGGGGAACGGTGAATTTCAGTTATTGGAAGGAATCCGTGTTTCTTGAATGTGGGTGGTGATTACTGCTAAATACCATTTGGAAAGCTGCGGCGGGGAGGGGAACGACGAATGAGGAACTAAGATGTAACTCAATAGGGTAATACACATATTAGACAATCCTTGATTAAATTGATAGAAATAAATATTAGCTAGTTTTTATCAATAGTACTGTGGATATTTTGAACGGAATTTGCGATTATTGGATCTGTGCCCTAGTTTGGTTTTTGTAAAAGAACGGGGAACACCAACTAGGCAGCAGTTATAAGGACAATTACAGTGTAAGATATTAACACGTGGTATATTTCCAAATTGAAGTAAGTATAGGGGATAAATCAATTGATGAATTATATTGCAAATGAAGAATAGAATGACGTAGCAGAAATTTGAATGCGCCATCTGTGAAATTATTGTTAAACGAGGGAGAGAGGATGTGCTATGTGTAGAGGGCAAGGGAATGAATGGGTATGGCAGTGCGGTGGAGCACGACGTGGTCGGGAAAAAAAGTAAGATGGTTGCCCTAATGTTAAGGCAAGGGGAACGGGGATTGACTCAAAAAATCGCCCGTTTTTGAAAATAAAGGGGTGCCCGTACTCAAGAAATGATGAAAATGGATGGGAAATTCGTACGGTAAAATTCAAGGGGCTCAACACAGCAGTTAGTTAATTAGGGGGAAATAGTTTTGAAATTAGAACTTGCAATTTAGTCGAACAAATTGAGGGAAGTGGACAATTTTGGACCAAATTAAAATAGTAGGGAAATGAATAGATTTATTTATATATATTCGAACCTATATAGTGACCTTTGTGATGTTGATGACCAGGATGGGAGCAGTTGTCCAGAGTTGGTTCTTTATTCTTGAGGGGTGTCTTGTTGAGACTTCTTGGCTGCGACGGTGAGGAGGAAAGACCCCACCTCCACCAGTTGTGGGCGTAGAAAATGAAGGGAACGCACACGGGTCAGGTCACAGGTCAAAGGGCTCAAAGGCCGGTTTATTCGGGTGACTTGAAATATACAAACAATGGCCAAAGGCCAATAAATGAAAAGGGGAACGGAGAGTCTGCTGCTGCTGGCCGGATCGAATGGTGGGGGATGAGTGAAGTGTGTGGATGGATGGAAGTGTGGCTGAGGGATGAATCCCGTCCTTCGTGCAGGGAAAAGAGGCGCACGGTTTAGTAGCACTCACAATATGATAATGGAAAACCATGCATTTCTTGTATTCGCGTGCAAACAAGCAGCTGTGTTATAGCAAGTAATATTTTGATTGCTATGAATATTACTTAGTAATATAAGCTAGGTTTTTGTGCCTTGCCTGTCACGGTTTTTAAATTGTGGCATTGTGATTTAATTTTTGGTGCTTTAAGTAGTTATTTAATGTAGGCTCCCACTGTTTGCCATGACAGTTCGGCTAGGTAACGACTGACCCTGGGTTGCCACGACGGACGACCCAGGAGAGAAGGGGGCCACGACTGAAAAAAGATCAAAATTTTTACAAGTTTTTCTTTAACGTGGAGGTGATGGGCCGCCACAACTGAAAAGTCTGAAAATTTCACAAGCCCTTTTTTAACGTGGAGACGCGACGCCACGAATGCAAATTTTCAAATCATTTCCTCGTTCAACTTTAACCTCGTACAAGTTTGATTGTAAACAACTTGAAACCCAAATTGTGGGGACGAAAAATGATGGGAACGCACAGGTCTGGACGAAGAGCTGGATCTTTGTTTTGTTGTGGACACTGCTTGTGGCGGTGTCCGTGTTTTACACAAATAAAACAAATGTATGTCACGTACCTTGTAGTGTGGGAGTTTTGAGGGGATGAGACGATATGCCTGGGGATAGAAAACGGTGGCGACGAGAACGAATTTAGGAACTGCCTGGGTTCCTTTGAACTTGCCTGGTGGCGTATGATGACGAAGTGGTGACCGTTTCGCCTGGAGTCCTCTCTCCACCACCGTAACAGTAGACTTCAAGTTTGGAGTCTGCGGTGACGTGGTTGGAGGGAAATGTATCCCTCGATATGGGACACATTGAGGCGTCGGGTCAAAGGGGGAAGTAAGAACAGTGGTTGTCGAATGTGAAAGAAGGCGGAGGTGGACCTAATTGTACTTCATCGATGTCCATCGGTTCAGGACTGATTGGGGCCTGAATGGCATGATTAGCCACAACCTATAATTCCTCGGCAATCAGCAGCTCGACTTCTTCCGGATCTGATAAAATCTAAACATCATCGTCATAATCAGAGAATAAGGTAAGATCATCCTCATCTGCCATCTATAATCTAAAGAAAAATAAAGAAAGGGAAAAGAATTAGTACAGGGGAACGGGGACATATCCCGAGCTCGCCTCAATTGGAATTTCGTCTTGAAGAAGGGCTTTAAAATGTACTTTTAAATTTAGCATTAAGAAATTTAAGGGATGGGTCTTCAGGGCTAGCACCTGGCTCATGTTATGAGTAGTGACTTTCGGAATGTCTTGAAATTGAAATTGACGGTTGTAGTGGAAACGACATCCACTGCTACCCCTTCCACAAATTCGGTGCCTTCCAACGTCTACTACTAACACGTCTGTCATGTTGAATTCCTCGGTCCCATCAACAATTCAGTCCTTAATCGGAAATCCTTTAACATGTTACATTACCCGTCCCCGCTTTTTGTCGCAGTAAACTTTCCACGAATTCTTCAACAAACCCCCGCTCCCTTATAAGAATATCTGTTTTTAATCTCCTTGTAAACTTAATCAAATCGGTCTCCCTTTCATCACACCACCTTTAAACGAAAATTAACTTCGTCCCCACCGACCTCCGTAAACCTATCTTCCTCCTCCACCCCACTCCGTGAACAGCAGTTCCGTTGAGTCTTTCCTCGGTACCTTACAAGGCTAATCCCCAAAATCCCTCACGTCCAAGCGAAATGACACGACCCGACTCCCCCAGCAAGTCTAAGGTGCCCTTGAAATGTGCTGACGGAACCACCGGTGCCTACATCCGCTATACTTTCCCCTCAAACTCTTTTCAATGACATTAATCCCCAACTATCCCTCTTCACACCAACTTCGGACTTCCTCTTCCAGATCGTTGTGGCCTGCCCTGATCAAGTAGATAATGATGATTTTGAAGTTAATAGCCCAAATTCACCCAAATCCCTGCCCTATGGCGTCACTGCCAATACCAATCACGGACTCGAAATTCCTCGTGCCCCGTTCAATTCCCTTCCCACAAACACCGTTACTGCTCAACATTGCACTGTAGTCATCACTCAGACTTTCTTCGTCATGATTCTATCAAAAATACTACATGATGCCTTACTCATCACTTAAACAATTATTACGGAACCTCAATTGTCACAAGTCTGTAACCATCTCACTATGATAATCAGGCAGACTCATCTCCATTGAACTGTTTTACCAAATTTGTAACCGTTACCAAACGAATTTCAGGCAAACTCGTCCCGCATTCGGGATGTACTCTTCCTTGATTAAACATTCAATTATAATCTTTCTGTGTCCGAGAGATGCCGGTTAGTCTTGACAGGGATAATCAACTCCTTACACAACCGAAGAAATCAAATCAGACGTTAAGCAAATTAAATGTCTTCTACAAGCTTCAACAAATAGAAAAGGAACTGAAGCCCCTTTTCGAATTCAAAAATTATTTGTCCAATATACACTACTCAATATTCCTATCAATTGATAGATGCCGGTTTGCCCTGTATCATTTGGAGAAACTTCTCCTCAGGCAACCGATGGAATCTACATCGTCATCAAGACGTGTTCATGTATCTACCTGGAAACTCAAATTTCGACTCTAGGAAGCGGCTATCATCCTATCCCTTCAAATCCCCGAGTTCTGGTCAACTACTTTTCAAACTGATTATGGACTCGGCAACAAACTATTCCAAGATCCCCCCGCACTCCCTTACAACAATCCCTCTCCATTCTTCGCCAAGCTCATCGACTCCTCAGCCAACACCATACCCAGGGTCATGTCAACCCTTTTCTTACCACTAAGTTGACAATACTTGAGCACCACTAGGCAATCCCCTATTAAGCCTTTAGAGCCGCGCCCCGAGTATTCTCGTGCTGGCGTGACCGTCTCGTGGGACGGAAGCTGGTAGAATTATTTGTTCCCTGAATTCGAAGCCCGAGAATATTCGTTTGTTCCCTAGAGCCGAGGCCCGAGTATATTTGTTTGTTCACTAGAGCCGAGGCCCGAATATTGTGAGGGGAAAGAAAAGGACAAAAATGTAGGCTTCTCCACTTGGCCAGTGAGTACTAGGTTAAGGTTCTGGGGTTTCCTACAGGGCTAGATGCTTGAGTCTCTCATGTCCTACAACACAGGAGAGATGCATGGCATAGTCCTTTCATCTCCTCACAGCTCTCTCTCCAAAGGAGAACAGCGGCCCACCGCGATGGTATGGGCAATGAGTCAAGCTTGCCTGTACGCACCCATATCCCGTTTACACATATGTGCTCCTCACCTGTC
>JAAXYW010002395.1:0-15565 GCA_036851895.1 Orthonychiurus folsomi
CCACCGCCAAGTGTCAGTGTGGATTTACCAAGACGAACGACCCACAACGTGGAAGGTGACATATTTTCTGACTTGGATTGACCTTCGGTCTCTGCTCCATTTGTCCGTGAGTACTGCTTTAATATTAATTTTAATTGATTTCCGGAAACGTGGTTTGCACATTGCAGTGGGTATTTTGTAAGCAAAGCAAGTGGCAAGGCCAAGTGGCCAAGCCAGGCAGGTTTCGTTTAATGCATTTTAGCTGGGGATGGGTCCTGTCTACATGCATCGTTACGGTTTTCTTTTATGTATGTGTTATTGGAAGAGGGGTGATTTACAGGCGGATGGTAACGTTTAATCCTCGTTTTCGTTTCAACTTTACACAGGACCCATTCCTGACCGTCCTTTTTTGAGAAGGGTGTGAAAGAAGATCCAGGATGTAAACAGGGAAGGACTCCCGAGACCTCATCACAATAGAATTAGATTTCTCCATGGACGTACGTGTTGTGTGTGTCATGTGTGCGTAGACTTGAGCAGATGGAAATGATGTAAGTTGAGGAAACACATTTCTGATAACGAAATCAGCAATTTGTTGATTTCAACTCTTTAACTCGTCATTGAATGGACGGAGTTTGGCGGTGAGTGGAGGATTTATTGTGGATGTGCAGTGTGAGGAATGATTCAAGCTTTATCCAATCAAGCAAGTTTTTTTTTAAATCCCCACGCGTGGACATTGTGCTCGTGTTGGATTTTATTTTTGTCAACGCTGTTTTGTAACTGCTGGCCCATTGTTCAAGACGAGGGAGGGAATTAATCGCACGCAGGAGACAAAGAATTGGACTACACAACACACAGCCAGCGCGATACGTACGGTACACCACACCCGCCAGTACGAAGTAAAGGACAATAATATAATGAATAAGTGAATGTTAAAGTGTTGCTCCATTGGAATTGCAATATTGCAAATTTGCTGAGCCTCGCGACAGCTAACTACCTCCCAAAAAACTAAAAAGTAGGTCTGTGTCATAAAAATGGAAAAGTTGTGCATTTGACGTGGAGTGACTGACTCTATTTCTGCAACCATTCCCATCCACATTCCCCTTCTTCTTTTCTTGCATTTGCATTATTTGAAAGTTGACTTCTCACACTCCATGCTCGTTCCAACTTTAAAAGATAAAAACTTTGACGAAAGACCACGAGCGGCGATCAACGAAAAGGAACCTGTGGTGGATTTTTAGGTGGGCATCCATATCTTCGTCTTAAAGAAGGGAGACAGTCAGTAAGTGTGGTGACGTGACACGAAGAACATGAGCATGCGGCAGTAGGAGAGGGAATTGCATTGCAAGAGTGTTTTGGTGTGGCTGCACGGAAAGGAAGAAGTTGCTCGGATGAAGTTACCGTTTCTGCCCAATTAAGTCCAACAAAAACACTTCATAGCTACATATCCAAAATACCATACACACCAGCTTCGCTGAACATTCAATTGCATCTTTGCATGTCCTGAGGACACCAAGCAGATTCAACAAGTTCCTTGTACTGTATTACGCTTAATTCAAAACCCCCCAACGCAAACCGTGCTTTTGGTGGATTATTGCACAATAGTACTTCTGGTCTCATGAATCGCAAAGGTTTTGAATCCACATTTGCAATTATTTCAACACCAACATATTTTTAAAACCCAACTGCCAAATCATGAATGAATCCAAGCTGAAGCATTCCTACTCCCTCACTTCCCTCTCCAACCGATTCCTTTCCCATAATAATTCCCATACAACAGGTAGTCGAAATAAATTGGTTTTGGATGACGACGTGGAATTGGATCAAAGTGATGATTATGGATTCCTGTCCTTCCGGGATCGAGGGGATCGGGATTGTCACCCACAAAAATTTTCAAGTACTTCCGTGAATCGTGCTTCTCTCCTCTCAGGAGGCGTTTACACAAATGGCAATGGCAATGGAATTGGGTCAAGTTTCAGAGGAGGAAACCCGAGCTCGGGTGGAAAGAAAATCCTGACAAGTCTTTCAACCAACAATTCCTCGAGTTCCACAGGCGAATCCAGCTCCGGCTACGAAAGTCATGGGTTGGGCATTAAACTACCAAAGGCAGTGACCACGAAAATTACGACGACGTCTGAAATGAGTAATGGAAATATATTCTCCTCTGGACAAGTCCAAGTCCCATCACATCGTGTGGCCAACGCATCTTCCTCGACAATGAATTTAAAGTTGAACGCCTCCGTGTCAACCCAATGCTTGAATCATGCTGGACTTTCAAATGGGAGCTCCATGCATTCTCAACTTAATAATTCGTCGAATAGTGGAGGAGTGGTAGTCAAAAATCCAGCTCGGCTTGTTCGAAGAACTCTGTCCTGCTACGTTAAGAATCCTCATCAAAATCCTTTCCTGGACCCACCGTCAACGACGACGACTGAAACTCACAGCAATGGGACATCCGGAGGAGGAAAGGAATTCGTATCTCACTTGGCTCATAATCAAAGTTTCAATCCAATTTGCGAATTTTCTCCATATTCTTCCCTGTCGTCCACGGATTTGCTTCGGGTTGGGACTTCGAATACAGCTGGCTTTGGGGATGGGAGTGGGCGACGGTTCTCATCTTCCTCGGTGTACTTCCATGACAATCCTGTGGATTGCGGCTGCCCTTCATGTTTCCAAGTCAAATTGAGCATTTTTCAGGTATGAGGATTTAGTTATTTATGATCTTACATAGTTAGAAATGTTAATGCTTTTCTGATCAAATCAGTAACTTATAAACTTGGGAGGCTTCTTGCTTCACTATTTGATTTGTGAAACAACATCGACCGGCATTTGTTGGTTTGTTTAGACTACTTGTTAAAATATGGCAGTGCATATTTATGATGCGGTGACTCACGCATACACTGTTTGGCATCGACCGTGTTACTGTTATCGAATCCGATTAGTCAATGCACACTTGATACTCAGAAAGGGAGGATCCTCAAAGTTATATACATTTACACGTTTTTCGCAGACTTGTTGAATCATTTGTGATTTCAGGAACTAAGAATGGGTTCACTTCAAGTTATCCACATCCTGTCCTCCATTAATTCGGTGCCACGATCAGTATACACCCAAATTGCTCAATTAGTTGAGTAAAGCTGCAATTGAGCATGAGCACATTGATCCATCCAATCTTAAACAGAGGCTAATATTACATCTCTCGTGAAGCATGTTCTGATTGAAGTTGAAGGGCTTGTCTTGTCCTCGGCTTGAGTTCTGTTAGAAAAGGAAAACAATGCCCTACTACTACTTGCTCCTGTTCCTTTAGAACTTTTCAATTTCCTGTTCTCTGGTCTTCAAAGTTTCCGGAGATGAAGGGGGAAGGCACAAGCACATTTTCATTAATCAGTAGCCCATTGTCATACGCGTGTAAACTTTGCATTTCCATCCAATTCGTGTTTGTCTTTGACAAAGTGTCATTGGAATGCATGCGCATTTATAATTAAAAACAACTAGCTCAAGTTCGAAAATTACATTCTATTTCTGTGCTACTGAATTTTAGATTATTGGAACTACTGGCAAGGGGGAATTTATTTAATTAATAATAATTTCTCAAGCAAAAATATTGTGTTCTACATAGGTTTAGGCGGAGGTAGAGTTGTAGGAACTAGGAACCTAATGAAGAAACAAACAGTTGAATGTTGGAACTGTAGATTGGACTCGCTTGACATTTGAATTTGTTCTGTAGGCTTGGGCAAAATGGAAGTAATGGCAGACTCAGATCACAATGAAACTTGAAATAGAATAGGGGCATGTACACAACATGTGGTGTTTAACTTGACTTCATCCCATTTACAGCGTGTACCTTGAACGTGGCATGAATGCGGGCTGAGGAAATTCAGCAGGATGTTATTTTACAGAAGTGAATTTGAGTTTTGCTGGCTAACCGTGCGGTGGATGTCATTGAATCCAAAGCACCAAAGACAAAGAAAGGCAAAAATGTAAGGAGTTGGACGGGGAAAAAAGTATTTCGTTCGTGTGGAAGTCAAATCCACACCCCCATTGGGTCACCCAACTGGCGTCTAGCTCCTTTTGAATAAGAAAATGAAAAGGATAAAAGTTTCGGTTCGTTTCCTTCTGATTGGAATTGAAGTAGGAGTTATTTAATTATTGCTCAACTCCCTGTGCATCATGCACTGATTCTACTTAAGTCGGATGCAAGGTTGTTTCCTTGAGGTAACAAACTGGGCTGGCACTAGCTGCATTCATTCAGTTCTTTGCTCTGTGACGGAAATGCATGGCTGAGCTCTTCTACACTCCGAATTTTAACTCCCTAGCAAAGCAACCTTAACGTAATTGAGGAAATTACATTTTCGGATTTTGGAATGGGAAAATGTAATGATTTCAAATCAGAGTTGACAAATTGTAATGTTATTTGATGGGCGGAAATGTGATTTCCTTCACATTTTGCAACAAGCTTGTAAAACGTACAACTCGAATCGACACAGGTTGGCGAATTTGAAAACATATGCTAGAAACTTTAAACAAACTCTGGTTTAGTGCACGGTAAGAAATTGAGGCGGTAGACAAAGGTCAGAATTTGTTGATTACGATTTAAATTAATTTGTTCGTGCTTAGTGTCAGAAATCTGGATTTTGCACCCACACACTAAATAATGCGTGCGACGAATTTCGCCACGTGGTAATGAAGGAAATGGCCAGGGTTGAGGGAGGCTGAGGATTTAATTAAAATCTCCTGGTTCGTGCTCAGGTCAGATCAGACCAGGCTTTTGGCTAGCTAACATACATCTACTACTACACCTTGTTACAACCATTTCTCAATCTCGACTTGACACGAACTTTAACCTTTCAACAACAAAGTAAACCGTTGCAATGCTTTGCACGAGCACTATTTCGCATCATGCATGGCAAATAGTCTAATTACAATCACTAGTTTTTCCTTCTCTCAAGTCATGTTAATTCTAAGTCATTAGTCATGTTTGAGTTGAGTGGGCATGTAATGACGGACCCCTCTTCTTGGTCAGAAATTCGGAACGTACGCGTGGGTGGAAAACTGCGAGGAGCCTGGAACTGTGGAGTAGGTCGACTGAATCTATTTATACCCAACTTGTCTATATTTAAAGCGGAGAAAATCGAAGTCTGGAAAAGTTCAGCTCCAAAGTTCAGGAAATCATACTTTAAGTTCTTTTTCAGATTTTCTGGTACCTGCTATGCAAAGTGTGTCAATGTGCGTGGATGATGGTGTGCTTAATGCACTGTGAAATAGGAATATGGATTTCTCATTCCATAATTAATTGATGAGCATTCACGGAGACGAACTGTTTAATGGAACTGCCACTGTCTCACAATTAGCAGATGCACTATGATGGATTCCAAACAACTTTGCAAATGAATAAGTCTCATAAAAAACCGAAGTCGCTCTCTTCCTCATTTTTTTTTCAATCATTGCCTGGTTTCAACTTTGAATGGAAGGCTTAACCCTTGCCAATTATTCTGTACAAGTGCGTACGAGGGACGAACTTGTGTTGGCGTGCAGTGTAAAGTACATAACTGCTATCTCATTTTTGATGGAGCGTTTGAGTTTGAAAAGGTTCATGACATTTTATCAGCTCCCACGGAAAAGGGATGACATTTGTGAATTCGTGCGCTCCACCTATTTCACTGATCAATTTGATTTGATGTTTTTGTTTGGTGTTTGGATTGGATATTTACAGGAAAAGAACTGCGATGTTAATGACCTGACTGTGCAGGTTTAGCTGGTGTAGCATGACTCAAGCATAATTTTATTTGTTTACAAACTAAGCTAATCAATACGTAGTTTTAGTTGACAATTTGGAAATTGGATTCCTTTCACGGGGATGAGTTTAGTTGGTTTTCTAAAGTTGGAAGAGAAACACTATTCGCATGTGCGGAGGAAGTATTCTGATTTAAATCGGTGGGTCCTACTCCTAAGGCCAATAACACGGGGGTTCAGTGCTTCAGTGTATTAAAATGGTGGAAGTGAAACAATCGTATCTGCTAAAAGATTCCAATTACTTCCACGAGCTGCAGGTAAATAGGATAATGTTTAAAGTTGTTCATTCCATTGTTATGAATTCATAATTAATAGCTGGGAAGAACGGATTGTAGTGTCACTCTTGCAGCTGGACAAGAACTTTAATTTCCCCAAACAATTCTTAAAGCCCCATGTTTATAGATTCTCATTGCTATATTCCGAGCCAGTCGAGTAAATTGAGTGAACTCCGGTCGTCCTTTCTGTGACACTTTTGTTCTTGAGTAATGTGGAGGCGACGCGAATAGCGAATGAAAGCGGAGTTGGATAGTTATTTATTTAGCGGATCGGATCCCCCACACCTGGCATACCTTTGGGATTTTGAGCATGGTGTAAATGTGACTTTGCATTGCTTTGCATGTAAGGTTAAGGTCACATGTGAAGAAGTCTTCTGATGATGACCTCATTTGTGAAAAACAAGCCCTATCCCTACCTTTCATCTCCCTAAAACTTTTGAAGTTGAGAGGAAAGTTTCTTTCCCTCAGAAAGTACCTGAAGACAAAGTGAAAGTTGGATGGGTAAGAGAGAAAAGGGATTAGTTTTCTGAGCATCTGATCGTGTCCTCATCCTCTGATCCGCAAACCTTAACAAGTTCTCCGCCCGCGTGTGCTCATATGCAAAGTGTGCCATGCAATGCACCCTTTTCACCCGTGTGACACACTTGGAACTTCCTTGGTTCGGTGCGGTGTTGCTGGATTTTGGAGTTGTCCATGGTGAGGGTGAATCCCCGGAACTGAAAGAGATTTGGTCGTTCTGCTTTATTGATTTTTGATAGCAGGCATGCGTCCCTCTTTTCACAGGTAAAGATAGTCTTACAAGAAGGGGACGAGGAGTTGAAGAACTGGGTAGACCTCCGAACAGGAAGGGCCTTGTAGATCCGTGGAGTGGATCCTCCATAAAAGACCCTCTCCTTTGGAAACTTTTCTAATCCAGTCTGTCAAGGGAAACGTCTTTAGGACCATTCTTGCTGCTGCTGCTGGAAAGCAATTTCATTTGTGTTTTTTTTTGCATGGGCACATGTATCTTCCGTGGTATAGTGTCCCTTGACATGTCATATTGTCAACTTAGTTTATCTAGTCTGTCTTTTAAATTCCAATCAAAGTACAACAATAATACCTACAATGTTCTACAATACTTACCCTCCTCATCGCCGAGGAAAACATGTACGTTAGGATGAACACGACGTTGGACAATATTTATTTGTTTACGAATTGGGATTAATGGAAGGTTTAAATTTATATTCTAGACTACACATAAGAAGGAACAGCCTTCAATTCGAAATGCTCTCAACAATAACAATAAGGAGGAATCGTCGGCAGTTTCTCCAGTAAATCTAAATAACTCCGCTTACAGCAAGAATGTCGACAGTGATATTTCGTGGCCTTTGTCCCCTGAGGGTAAGTACCAGCATTTTTAATTCAACTCGATCGTTTATTTAATACGAAAACACATTGTTAGAAAAAGTTTGAGTAGAACCTAAACTAAAAGTTCAATCGTAAAAATAAAAATAAAGACTGAAGTCTTGGGAATGACTGTCACGCTGTCAATATTTAATTTGACATTGGCTAATGTGACTTTGCAGAGGCAGTGGGGTACTTCTCTTCAAGACTCACATCCTGGGAGCTTCAAGAAATTGGGAAATTTCCTCAGGTCTGGTATGTTGGTCATGATGGAGTCCGGAAAATCAATGGAGACAAAACGAATCCGCTTAACTCTGCTTTTGATGATGAGAATGGAAACTACCACAAGGGTAAGATTTGTCGTTCTTCTCAAGAGCAGGACAAGAAAATCCCAAATTCCTCGCTAACCAGCAGTTTAATTGGCTTGTTGATAACAACAGAATAGGGTAATAAAGGGAAAGCGTTAGGGTCATAAGGAATGGCTATGCCAATTAGGACATGAAGAGTCCAACTTTTCCAAAAGGAAGCCCGGTTCTAAGTTGGATTGCGTGGAGCTTGGAAGAATAAGCCTGTAACCTATTATAAACTTTAGTTTTGTGTGTTGTCCTGTTCTGTTACCGTGTTCGCTGTAGGAAAACAGTACTTTATTTGCCACAGTTTTGCGTAGGTTTGGAAGTTTTGAATCCGAAGTTTATAACAAATCTAATTTGACAGTTAGTTCGTATAGAATTAGAAAACTTGAGGATTAAAAGCCATGCCCTTGCAGTGCTTGAATGTCATGCATACTTCGCAATCGAAGTATTCAATACAAAAACACAATGAAACTCCGACACTCCTAGCTGCAACGCTGACGTAAATTCGTATGATAGGCTTTTCTTATTATAATTTCAAGGTTTCCCGGAAAAGTTGATTCAAGTTCCTAATAATTGGCATTATTTCTGATTTCCAGTTACAAGGGATCATTTGGCCTATCGTTATGAAATCCTTGAAGTCATCGGAAAAGGTTCTTTTGGACAAGTCATAAGGTAAATCGAGGGCTAATTTCAAAACTTCAATTCTACAGTTGTTTAGTTAAAATATGAACTCTTCGGAGCTAATGAGAAATCCATCTTTCTTTGCTTTTCGTAGGGCCACGGATCACAAAACCCAAAGTCAAGTTGCCATCAAAATAATCAGGTAAGGGTTTGACATTCTTAGATTTGCTGGATGCGACGAGGTTGTCTTTTTTGTGGTGCGCGGTATGCTTTTTGATTGAAGCTGGTATAAAGTATCCAACGTCAAACTCTCTTATTCAAGTCTCTTGGGGATTCTGTGAGAGGACCACAAAAATCGGGAGTGACGTTTGTATTAGGTACAGATCAGAGACAAAGGAAAATGTTTCTGGGTTTCCGCTTCTGCAATGAAACTGACGAGAGTTGAACCGTATGAACCACAAATTAGCACTGATTGAGTCAATCCTTTCACATTGATTTGTAAATATTAAATTTTAAGTGGGAACCTGAGCATAGGCCGTGAAAGGTCTTTGCTATTTGATCATGAACAGTTGCTGCTAGATTCAGATCAATCAAGTTGAGCACGAACGCAAACTGATGAGGCCACAGCGAAGTAAGGTTTAACTAAAGGAGTTCAATTTACGAACTGAAACTTCCCACACAAATACTTGTGTTTTGCTAGCCTACGTGGAGTCGAGGTAAGATGGGAATTTAAGTAGGTGGAAAAGCTTTATTACACAAATAACCTTAGGGAATCTTCGACTACAATATTGACGCACACCGAGATTGCCCTTCAATAGCTGTAATGCACCAGGGACAGAACCCTGCAATCGTCAAACCTGAAATAGAACTGGCAATATATTAGTTTGCAACAGGCTTTGTTGAATTTTTATTGGCTTGATCAAAGTGTAATTTCAAGGATAACAATTTATTAAATGAACGAAACCTGTATTAACTTTGAACATTCGCTCCCGAACCGAAATTAATTATTTCTTGATAAATAATTAATAATTTAGTAAGAATTGTATGGCAAAAAATAATGAGACTGTAATAATGTTGTGTTCAACGAGGTTACAATTCCGAGAATGGAAATTTTTTAATAGGAATCTGAACGTATTGTTCTCAAAGGCGTATTTGGGGAGACGCCTTAGTTATGCAAGCGTGGTCACACTGACAAGCTGATTTAGTGCAAATCCCTCTCGGATTTTTGAGGAAAATGGCAACAGGTCAGATAAAAGGTAGCCCTTTCACTTTTTGAAAGGCTTTCCTCTCATATTGATTTTCCATTTCCCTATAAATCCCAATATTCTTTAGATGGAATAGGTGGAATGTAAAATTTATTACTCTACGAATACTCGTAAAAATTGCTGGATATGCTGTAGATGTAAGATGTAACGCAATATGCCTCTTATATGTAAGGCTGGAGTAATCTCATTCTCATCCCACTACGATTGTATTCCATCCGCAAGGAAACTTTATATGGATTCCTGGTATGCAAGTTATAAAATTGGATTTGAATGCAGTTGTGGAAGAATTTTGAAATCCAATTACGCGAACTTTGTATTGAACCAACGGATGAATTGACGGGGAAGCCAAAATTTCATTTCCTTGTATTATTTGATTGAATAGGAATAAGAAAAGATTTCATGCCCAAGCCCTGGTGGAAGTTAAAATCCTGGAACACCTCCGGAAGCGCGATCATGACAATGCCGTTATTCGGATGTACTCTTCTTTTTACTTCCGGAATCATCTATGCATCGTCTTCGAGCTCATGTCCTTGAATCTGTATGAATTAATCCGAAGAAACCACTACCAAGGATTTTCAACTGGCCTCATTCGGAAGTTTGCTGTGTCTCTTCTCAAATGCCTATCACTACTCAAGCGGGAGAACATCATTCACTGTGATCTCAAACCTGTAAGGAAACTCATTTATTTCTTAATTACTGCTTGCTAAGCTGTTTCTTGCTTCATATTTGCAATATTTACGCAATCCACATGCAAAGGGACCTTAAAATTACCTGAAATGTAATTCACATTTGAGTGTTTCCTATTTAGTGTAATATTTTAAAATCTAGAGGTAAATGTTTTGCAATATAAAGTGAAGTACTGCAATCGTATGAACACTTAAGTGTCCCGGTGGGCCCGTCCAGAGGATGCAGTTTTATATATTCCTGAATGAATGTATGCTTTCCTTGAAATTCCGCCATCGTCGTCACTATAAAATGCCCGCGGACGGTCTGTGTCAATCTAAACGCCGGAAAACACGCGAGAAGATTGGATTCTATAAACTAATCTGGCCGCCAATGAATGTATGCTTTCCTTGAAATTCCGCCATCGTCGTCACTATAAAATGCCCGCGGACGGTCTGTGTCAATCTAAACGCCGGAAAACACGCGAGAAGATTGGATTCTATAAACTAATATGGCCGCCTTTGATTTCCTTCAGGGGCGTCATTCCCAGTGAGTAGCATAACATTGTTAGCGTTTTCAGTTCCAAATGCCTTTTGAATTTCTTGCAACCGCATCATAAACCATAAATACTATTGTGGGAAGAGCAAACCTAGCACATTGATTCCTGCAGGATCTGTAAAGGCCTTCCTGACAAGCTTTGATTTTTTTAAGGCGATCTTCACGTGCAGAATATTTGGCTCTTTCTCTTGCAGAGTACTGCGCAGCGGAGAGCGAATTGATTTTTACAGATGATGTTCCGGTTTACGCCGCCATTGTCCTCAAAGGTTAAGGGGGCAGAACAAGAGATTGTTAGGAGAATACACTTCAAAGCACTTTCGCACAATTAGTACTATCAAACTTAATTTCACTGGGAGAAAGCACTGCTGCATGCGTCCGAGGCTCCACAAGAAATTAATAATACTTTTAAACAATTTGGAGCTCGTAAGATTGACGTAGGTTGTTCAATTCAAAGAAAGTGCAAAAGCTTAACTTGCTCTACGTCGCAAAATGCGCTTTAAGAAGTGCAGAGGTTTTGTGTGTCAAGTGGCAATAAAGAGAGATTCCCAAAATAGCTCTAAAACTACGATTACTGGGAACTATTTTCCTGAAAGCAATGAAATTGGCTTTTTATCATTGCTGAAGTAAAAAGACACAAGTAGAGGCTTTGTATATGCAGTGCAATTACATTTGGAGTATTTGCAATTTCCAGAAAATCTAATAAAATTTGAATGTATTGTAACAAGTTGTGGGAAATTGGAGCTGCTGAAAGTTGAAACTGGAAGGATTAGGTTAGGTGCGTGCGTTTGTGGTATTAGCATAGTGTACGGCAAGGCTCAACTTTCCTTGAACAAATTGCATTTTAAAGTTGTGCAATAGCATATTATAACTATGCACACAAACCGTTCGCCGAAAGACAGACGAAAGTTTCACCTCGAGTTTCAATTTTGAAAATCAAGACTGAATGCTGAATCTATATGGAAGGATTTCTAGTCTACGATTGAGTTACTAGAAAGAGCGTACACATTTGTTTCAAGCTTTGCTCAATTAAGTACACAACTCATCCTGACAAATCCAATTAACCTTATTTCATTGCTCTGTTTGGTTTGTGCACCTTGGTCTTTGATCTTCAGTGCTGTGTGATTTTGAATCCGTGAAAGTATGACTAATTCATGTATTCGTATGAATAAGCATCTTGCCTGCGAGAAGCATAACCGGAAAATCTGTAACTTTAGATTCGGAGTCTAACCTGATTATCAAAATTTCACCAGAAATTTAACACGAATATGATACGCCTGAGCCTTTGAGTTATAGTTGCTCAAAGCTAAATTAGCGTTCATGAAGGATATTAACTTTGAGCATGGATTTAATGAATTTAATGAGAAATTTTGAAATTCCTTTGGTTTTGCGGTTGACTGAGTGAGTGCGTTTGGAACGATAGGATGGAAAGCATATAATTTTGTTTAATTTAGAATAGTTATTCCTTATTTGGAGACAGACATTTGTGGAATAGCGGATTGCGTAATAGTTAATTTGTGGTAAACTGTGAACTTTTGAAGAGAATCTAACCCTTATCTAATTTTCACAGGAAAACATTTTGTTAAGGAAGCGCGGATCAAGTGCAATCAAGGTAATTTATTTTCTGAACTTCATATATTTTATATAATACTTGTACTTTACCTTGTTTTTGCAACCTTTTAAGGTGATTGATTTTGGTTCATCATGTTTCGGACACGAGCGAGTTTTCTCCTACATCCAGAGCCGTTTCTACCGAGCACCGGAAGTTATACTTGGAATACCGTATACAACAGCTATTGATATTTGGTCTCTTGGTTGCGTCCTGGCTGAACTGGCCACGGGATACCCGCTCTTTCCTGGAGAAAATGAGGTATACAATTTTATTTTAATCTCTCCTCTCATGTTCCTGCATCGCAGTTCCCACTTGACCGAATTTCCCGAAAAACACTATCCTAACAAGTCAAGCACCCCAGGTTTCGCAAATGACGCCCTAGATTCGTAGTGCTTAACATCCCTACAACTGATCTGACATGTGCTGCAGGCTGAGGAGAGAGCCAAAAGTGGGT
The DNA here is from genome assembly GCA_036851895.1 of Orthonychiurus folsomi. Classification (NCBI taxonomy): domain Eukaryota; kingdom Metazoa; phylum Arthropoda; class Collembola; order Poduromorpha; family Onychiuridae; genus Orthonychiurus; species Orthonychiurus folsomi. The sequence goes on from JAAXYW010002395.1 coordinate 12,951, forward strand.
TAGAAGACTTCCCCAGTATCCCGAGGCTTCGAATCCCATTCCCTGATTAGGATACTTCTCCCCAAATTGGCCTCCACTTTCTCGCATCGAAAGCTCTTCGGTTTATGAACCACCCGTTAATTTTGTAGACGCTCTGACTTTATGAGCAATTTATTGTTCTGTTTTACTATCGTACATCGTACACTCAACCAGAGCAGACCACATGAGCAAGAATGTTTTGCGAGAGTTACAAAACATTTTTTTGAAACATCGTCCGGACTTGGAAACATTCATTTCGTGGTTTTATGACACACAAATAGAATAGCTGTTTCTTGGAAGAAGGGAGCCTAGCAGCAAATACATGTGCCCTCTTTCAAGTGTATTTAAAGGTCAAGCTGTTGTCTGATCAATATTGTTCTAAACTTAGCCTTTTCTTTATCCAGATCCAATTTTCTTGTGTAAAATGATACAGTACTATAATGATAGACGTTCATTCCCATGGTGTGAGCTGGAAGGATAGTCTTGCCTCTAATGAGGCGAAAGAACGGTGCCCATACAGATTACAGAGAAATTGCTAGCTCGAATGATAGAACATCTAGGTGTATTGACGTATCGAACGGGATACGAAGAGCGAGAGTGAAAGTTGAGCCTTAGTTCTGGCTTGTTAATCAGATTACCTACCTGCTCTATAAATTAAGTAAGACAATCATCTGCGCTGTGTCCACAGGCGCAGGCCTAGCCAGCATAACTTAATTATTTTGCAAAGAGAAGAGGCGCTTCAATTCGCTGCATTAAGAATGAATTAGCATCCCACTCAGTCCTGACATCCTGTTTTGTTTGTTACAGGTGGAGCAATTAGCGTGCATTATGGAGACCATTGGAATCCCGTCAGACTCTACCATAACCATGGCCACTCGTCGTCGTTTGTTCTTTGATTCTAGGAATCAACCACGGTGTATCCGCAATAGTAAGGGTCGTGTTCGGCGACCAGCATCCCGGGACCTCGCGGTTTGTATTAAATCCGCAGACCTTGACTTCATCTCATTCCTAAGGAAATGTCTCACGTGAGTTAAACTAAAGCAAAATTTATTATCAGTATTTTAAGTTAGTATTTTACGTTCCATTAAAATAATGTAAGGGTATTTGTTTCTCAGATGGGATGCCAGTGATAGGATAACACCTGAAGAAGGCCTAAACCATCCTTGGATTACCTCAGCAACTATGCAAAATTCTATAGCTGTTCGGAAAAATTATGTTTAATTGTACGTTTAATTACTTGGAATTTATGTATTATTTGTTAAGTGGAGGCTAATGCGTGTCCTATTACTAATGTAGTGGGCACGAAATACAATATGTGATGAGTTTATTGCCAGCAAAGAAATGCAAGTTAAGCATTGGAAAAATTTGGTTTGATAGAGCAGCTCTTGCATTTCCTCTTCTCCAGTTTGGACTTGGCTAAAGTGTTTTGATTCTGTGTTATTAGATCTAGTAAGGATAATTTACGTGTTATCTAAGCATCTCGTCTGAGACCCTTTACATGCTACCGTTGAACTTTTTATAAACAATCGTAATGCATGTCGAAAGGAGGTGCTCTGATCTCAGAACATTCTGGATAATAATTCCTACTAATCAATGTGAGTGTGAAATGTTTGTTTGTGCTGGTAGGGCAATTCGTTGACACAGGTCGGAATGTTCCTCTTCGTTGTGGAATAATTTGGTGAACTATTTTACTAGGCCGTTGTGTTAACTTGCATGGCTAATTAATTCCATTATTCGAACTTATTCTGTAGGAGTGATTAGGTACATAAAGTGAACCATAATTTTGTGATGAAGCATACTATTCTAGTGTTGATTAATGTAAATATTTGAAGTCTACTGACATTTTTAGTTTGGCCCAGAGCTATTTTATTGCTGATTTGTGTAAAGATCACTTTCAACATTTTATTATCAGTTGTAATGTCATTACGGAACTGCTATTGCGATAGCTGCAAAGTGATATAGATTGTTCAACGCAAAATATTAGGGTAACCTAGTGAGAGTTTAACTGCCTTAACGAAGGTAATGTCAGTGCTAAATTGTCGGGTTTGAAGATTGTTCTGTTCCCCTTCTGCATTTCTGTCTCCGAATGATTGGTGGCAGGAACGAAGTTACATGTGGAATTGTGGACTTACTGTTAGTTTTATAATTAGACTTTTAGACTTAATTTTTTATTACCATTTTTGTTTTTGTATTTACCATTTTTGTTATTCATTTGTAGATATATTTGTACTTTTGTTCGCAAAATCCACATTTTGAAAGTCGTTTCACGTGAGTTCAATCCCCGCCGAAATTTTGTAAGCCAGGTTAATTAAATTAAACCGAGCCTGAGAAAACGCCAAATATTCTATGGAACTCGTGACATCCAATGTAACCGTATTTACTAATTAGAATAGAAATTACTAACTTGTGAAAACAAGCGATTTTCCTTTCTGGTAAAGAAATGTGTAGTAGTAAGTACAGCTTGAGTGTCGCTCCAAGTTACCGTGGCCGTTGAAGGGAATATTATCGAGTCTATGTAACTGTCGATTAGTAGAAATACTTGATATATCCTTCAGGTGGATTTATTTATTAAGGCGTAATGGATTTCTCAGCTATGT
>JAAXYW010002396.1:0-15545 GCA_036851895.1 Orthonychiurus folsomi
ATGAGAGAAGCGCTCCGAACTTACTCTCCAAACCAAACTTAGCTCGGAGCATAGCCTAAAGTATCATAATTTTTAGGTAATAGTTTTTATAAGTTAACACACAGTACAGTAAACCACAGCTGTCCAGTTTGCCCACTCTTCTTTCAATATTTTCTGTCATTAGCCATACACGTTAGAATAGCTTCACTAGAAGCAGTCCTATTTCGTGATTTGCTAAGTATTTACAACAAATCATAAAGAATTAATGCCAAAAAAAACACCCCAAAACTTGCTGAAAACACGTAGAGTTGCTCACAATGCCCCTATTCCTGTTCTGTCATTCGCAAAATTTAAAGGTTGCGTTTCTATAAGTCCTCACGTACAATAGTAGATCCATTTTCTATCATGTATCGGTTTAAAAAGACCCCATCTTATCATTTACCCTTAGCGCATTATTCATTCCTCACCAGTCACTCCATCCCGCCCCCTCCTGACCTTTGCCGAATCAAAGGCTGGAAGGATATCCCCTCATATGTCAGGCTATTACATCCTCCATGCCGTTGTATATGTCGTGTGAAATGAATGAAGGAAATCTTCTCCTATTATTATGATCCTATTCTCGGAAGTGCCGGCGGCATATGAGAAAAATTGAAAAGTTATTTGATAGAGGAGGGAAAGGAAGCAGTCAGATTTGCACTCTTCCAGAGCAAACGTTCATGTCATGAATTTCGCAAATTAGATCAACTTGGGAGATAGAGGGTCTGGGTAAAATCATGACATGGAATCCAGAACTCTGCCAAATCCCTCCCTTTCCCTTGTTTCGACTTTCATCCAAAGTCTTTCCTCACATAAATCCTTTCCTGGGCCAAATCTTTCCCTTGATTTACTCATCGGGATTCACAAAATAAAATTACATTTGTTTCTTCTATTCCCACAGTTTGACTAGTAGCTTAAGCAGGAAGCCTCATAAAATACATCGTAATGTAGTCATTTTGTTTCCAATTTCATTTTGGCGCTGTTGACTTTTTTTTAAAGATAATTATGGTTTTTTTTTCAAATATTGTAACTAGAATTGTATGTGTAAATGGAGTCTGAGTTAGTGGACTATTTTGAGTTGACATTTCTGTTCTGAATTTACATTTCTTGGGAAATTTACTTCTAGCCCATTGCAACTTGAATTTAGAACATAAAATGGCAAGGATACTCAGCAAAGGAATGCCAATTTTAGATTCATGGAGAATTTCAAAAGAAACTAGCTCAATTCGAGGGAACACAAACAGTCCAAACGCGTGGAGGTAGTTTGATGCATGGATGGCGTCAAAAGTCCTGCAAACACATTTCTAAGTTGGATTCTAAGTATATTTTATTCGACCCACTCTTATATCAACTTTTGTGATGGCCAGCTTCGGCGCGTGGGCTAAAGGCATCCAAACGCACAAATTCTTCGAGAGTTCCTCAACCAGGCTTTTCTGGTAAACGATATATAAATCAAATCTTATTGTTACACTGCTCAGCAAATATTGAGTATATAGATAAATACTAATATAAATATACGAAATATTAGTATGACGAAGCGATCATTTAGCAAAAACCTCGAATCGATGAGATCCCTAAATTGAAAGTGTCTATGCAACTCATTTTTGGCCAGTAGCATACGCTGTAATTAAAACCTATAATAGTGACTCTGTAGGAATTGGTACTAGTGCAGTTTGCTTTAATAACATTGATTAGCAATTAGCATTGGTTTGACGCATCGACGCATGTCTGTCCTTAGGACCAACTAATACAAAGGATATCCCACCCTACTATATAAGGTTCCGACGGTATGATATGATGACGACAGAGTTACATTATAATATTTCCGGCCTTTCTCAGAAATATTATTGCTATTGTTTACATTGTGTTTCACCCTTTTTATATCAACACACGCGCCTCTACTTCAAGACGTCAGACCTAATCGAGGTTCTTGTAAACTAGCAACAGGCGGGTGAAATACCTTGGGAAAATAGCAAGCTTTTTCATTATGTATCAAATTTAGAAATACCATAGATCAGTAACAGTTAAACCCGTAAAGTAAAACTTACTGGAAAAGGTTCAAGTAATAATAATAATTCAAAAATGATTCATAATTGAGCCAAGTCAAAAATCTGTGTTGGATTCCCAATTAGATTTGCTGAATATTTCCGGAAGCCTCAATCAAATATTTATAATATTACTATTATCCATTAATCTTTAAATTTTGAAATATCAGGATTGCGCTTTGATTCGATTTAATTGTTTCGAAAAAACTTCGGGGATCATAATTTGATCAGAAAGGGTAGGTTTCGACCAAACAGTAAAGAACCGCTGCTATTACATTGATGGCGAGGGCAAACCTGTTTTGAGTAAAAATATTCCGAGGCATCCTTTAATATTTTGCTTTCATTCCGTCAGATAAATCATTGGTGTTTCCCACTTTCATTTTGTCTACACGAATAGCTTCCGTTGATGATCACGAGGACTATCACTCATGTTTTTTGTAATTGCATTCCGCAGTATTTTATGTTCGGGTAATACAATTTGTGCAATTTGATTGCGTGTGGATCCTTGAAGTGTAGAAAGAGGTTCCTGGACTTCAATTGCTTGGTTACTTACTGCTAACCTACGCCCGTTTTCTTGTCTCGGAAATGATGTATCGTCCGCTAAACTCATGTTTCCGTGTCTTCCTCTCAAGCTCTTTCCACCGAAAAGTACTACACTTCGGACGGAGGTGCTCTTTCCGAATGGTATTTATCTGTTCCGTTCATTTGGAAATTTCTTCAATTCTCTATGTGAATTCCAAGGAAATGGCCACCCCCTTCAAATACGGAATGTCTAGTACTTTGTCATTGTCCGACAATAAATGTTTTCCAGGAATATTACTCATGGCCCTATGTATTTCACAGTACAGCAGGTACGGTACAAGGCATTTTGCACTGTTAAGCCATTGGCTAACATTATTTAATATAATTCATAGGAAAATTTACCCAAGAATAATTTCTAGTAGCATATGGAAGCTGCAAGTTGAATAGGAATCTTGTGCACATCAATGCAATAAATTGGATGCAGATGTGCTGGCGAAGTGAGTGTTGGGAGTACCTCCTCTTCAATTTAACGACACATTCAAGGAAACAAGAGTTCCTCCTCATTTACTGCGAATTGGACCCAAATACGTCGGAGCCAATTCCCATTCTCCCTGCTCTGGTCCCAGAATATATTCTATTATTCTATTATTGATTCCCACCCAGGATTAGAACATTTAGATTTCTCTTCAAAGCCCACACAAAGCTGAAGAAAAATTGAAACCTTTGTTTCTCAAAAATTGAAAATCCTAAACCTGGCGTCGGGGATTTAAGTTCCGCGTCTAAATGTCCGAAGGATTTTATTACATCATTTCTCATCTTTGAGCCAGTTTATTGTGGAGAAGTGAGCGTGGTTTTTACCATTTGAATCTAAAGTCTGAAAGTTGGGTTTTCTCTTTTGTGACCCACCTACTTTAGAAATTGGAAGAAATCACTTTGTACGGACATGAAAGTTTTTATTCTTTCAGCGTAGCGGGTGCGGCAAGTGGAATCTTCAAGTGCGTACTACAAAGAAGTCAATGCCAGGCACGTCATTAACGTGCATTTCTTATGAGATTACATCAAACGAAAAGATTACCATGTGTTTGCATGTGATTTCAATATATTATGCATGCGCCATGTCGTCTAGTCTAGTCTCCTGTCAACCGACTCAGCATACATACTTCGTTCCCGTCTGAGCTTTTCATGCTTTTGTACTTCTTTTAATCTACTCAGCGGCTGAACCAACGAAATGAAAAAATCCTAACTAATTCATGGAAGATAAAAGAAGGGTTTGTTAAAGAATGTACATAGATTTCACTATGTTACTATTGAAGCCCTGCTAATAAAGAAGATTCAAATTTTAGAACTATATTAGCAACTTACAAATTTACAATAGTGCATTTTTAAAGCAAAATATTATTAGGCTCACAATCACACAGAGATTAAATGTAAGTGAAGATATGAATTTGACGTTTTAAACAAGTACCAAACGTAACTAGATTAGATTTCATTAATACTTTCTTTAACGACGCTGGTGGATGGAGGGGACTAGTGATTGGCTGGGAGTGATCCTCACTTGGAAATTGATACAATCAAGTGGATGGGTGGAGAGGGGGTCGGGAGACAAAAGGCCAGGGCCCAGTGATTGAGTTGAGTTGTCGTACTTTATTTGTGACACTCCATTTGTAAAGTGCCGGAGAAAGTGCACGTCCTCTGTTCCCAGTAGGGACATCCCAAGCCATTATCAGACAGGTTTCCTTCACTTGACGCTTTTTGTCTTGAACACAATCACTCCTCTTAAGGACTTTTATCCCTCCTGACTTGGACTGTCCTTTTCACGCACATTCTTCTTTTACAATAAAGGAGTTTAACATAAGTTAAAATACTATATTTCTGCAACTCGTATCCACTTATGTAGTGAATGAGGCCGTGCCGTGGCCTTGGCCACTGGGACGGGAGGGAAACATTTAATAGGAAACAATTTGCAAATTGCTATGTATGTATGTATTATTAATGTGATACGGAGTGGGATTGTCGGAAAGGATTCAGAGATAAAAACAAGATTTGTGGGGGCGTTGGATTGGTACATAGGAGGCGGAACCATACAAATGGCAAACTTCCGAATTGAACGACGCCATTCCCACTCAAGTTATTCATATTTTTGTGGAGGGAATCGACAGATATGCATAACCCATATAAATTCGATTTGAAGGGTTTGGAAGTGGAGTGCGGCTTTGCTCGGGAATGGAATGCAATCCAGGAGTACCATTGACTGTGTGAGTGACAGGGAATTCAATTCTTGTGGGAAATAGATAGTAAAATAGGCAAAAGAACTCACATGCATATCCCCGGTCTGTCTGCAAATAGTTTGGATAAGACTTTCGCACAACATGTCCACAACGGAACTCAAAGTTCCAAAAAGGCAACTACTTTGGTGCGGAAAATCGAAGATTTTAAAATCTGTAGGGATAAAATTGTATCCTTGTGCAGGCAGTGGGATTATTTTCATTCCAGTGATACAATAATCCTTCCAAGAAAATCCTGCATGGATTATCCTAATATTTCCTGGAAATAAGTATATTGTATGTGTATACGTGATTTCCCGTGTTTTCGTCAAAGTTCAAATGAATTGGAATTACGAGCACATCTAAAGCTTCTCCATCTCATCCATTCCAAAAACCGTGTTTGTAAACTAATATAATACAGAGTCGTGAAAACTGGGAGCTCCGCTGAGAATTGAGCTTGTTGGTCCGGAATGGATGGAAACACAGGGAGGGGGGCTCTCATCTTTCTCACTTTAATTCTGACTAATGGGAAAGGTTTTAAGAGGTGAATTAATTAAACTTAGGGGAGGACGCCAGCTTTCCTGAGTTATGACAAGACCATCTCCCAAGTCTCACCAAATTAAGTTAGAGAAATTTCCATTTGCTAAAACGGAGCGTCAGAAAATATGCAAGGATGACTATAATATTTAACTTGATAAAAAAGTGTATGCCATTTGCCGGCCGGACTTTGACATTTTCTTCGTTAAACCGACTTGGGTTTGGGAAAGTCCGTACCAGGGCCACTACTTTTTTCCTAACACAACTCGTCCTGCCTGAGCCACCCAATTTCCTCACTCTTGGAGCAAGTGAGGTCGTGTTAAATTGAATTCTACCTACCTGTGCGTGTGCCAGCCAGTCATGTCCGCGCATGTAATGGTGCATCATCTTATGTAAACAGGACATGCTGGGAAGGGTGCTTACTCCATGGTGGTTTTTCACCATGAAAGAAAAAATAGTTGAACATTCTACTTTGACTCATTCAATAAATCTTCAAAGTTGTAATTCAGTTCCACTTGGAGAAAGTCCTTCTCTTCCCACCAAACAAATTGCATTGCATTTACTACATCTCCTCGATAAACCTTGTACGCATTCCACCGCACCCACATGGGTCCTTTCCTGCAGCTGAATTCACCACACTTTTCCTTCACTTTTGCTTTCTTTGAACCAGAGCTAGCCATTCCATTGCTGAAGGGGAAACTAGTAGCCCATGGAACTGGACCACGTGCATGACACACGCATTTATCATCAGGCTCCCCCCGTTTCCACCACAATTTTTTTGAGCCGCCAAAGAGGTGAAAGTACCCATGCGATGGAATCACCCTCCTCAGTCATAGTAATAATATCGAGTATACAGGGATAAAAACAAATTGCCGTCCGTCCATTCCCCCCCTGGGTAATGCACCAACTCAGTCACTACTTAAACCGTCACACTGTGTTGTGCTTAAATCCACTCCAGACAACCAGACATTCATGTTCAAAGATGGCAGATCCATGTAATATGCTAAATAGTGCATTCCCTTTATAATTAATTCATTCCTGATCCACATCCACTGTAGCACTTAGCAAGGCAAGGCTTTACTAATGGTCGTTAAGAATATAATGTCTGAATAGTCTGGAAGTCTGAAATAATTTGTAGCCGACGCCGACATGAATAGAACCTGCAAATTCTTTCTTAGCAATTAACATTCTGTAACAAAGTTGAGAAATAGGAGGCGACAAATTGACGACGGATATTTAATTTCTTTTCTGGGCAGGAAGTAAAACAAGTTGCTTCCTAGTTTAGTTTGGGCAATTAAAAGTTTACAATCACTAAACTAGAATAGGAAGTAATTTCCAAGACAAAAAGAGTTGTAGTAACATTTAATGAGTGTCAGCACACAAAGTCTTGGAGAATAAAACCGCAAATAAATCCGTACTTTCCTCAGCTTTACGACACATCAGAGAAGATCTCCAAGCCCCTACATCCCTGTCCCTAAGGTTTTGTACATAACTCAAATTTTATTTGTTCTCCTCACACTCTCTCCCTCCACCCGTATTCAATAAGCTAGAGTGGGCCACAACTCCTTCCCCTGTCCTCATCTGCATATCTACTAACATGCAGAAAGTATGGCTGGCAGTGGCCTCGTGTGTAAAAATCTGGGGGAGTAAAAATTCAGAAATTTAAGGGAAAGTTCAACATCTCAGTCACCAGCCGTCCGTGCGTAGGAAGATCGTATATTTCGTAAATATATTAAAATAGTTTTACATAAGACTGACTTGCGGGGTTGCTTCATTTCGTTTAAAGCGGTGCCTTGGATGTTTGAATAATATTTGGCAAATGAAGACTTTGTCCACAGCCGACATTGCCTCTGGCAGGCTTTCATGCATGGGTTTCATTGGAATATGCATAAAGATTTACAATCTTCTTTGAATTCAAAATGCTTTAATGTAGAGTGAAATCCCCAGTGTTTATCTATCAACATAGGACTAACCACATTCATTCCTTACCTTAAAGTCAAGTACCAACAAAGCAAATCCGGATACCACGTGCTATAGATATAGAGCCTTTGTGCACAGATTTCAATAGTTTCTCATATTTGGCAGTATATTTTGGTGGGATGGATTTATTATTTATGTATTGCACGAGTAATATATGCTTCTGTCCTACTGTGTGCTGTCCTAGTCAATATATTTTTGCTTGGGCTCTAACAATCTCGTTATTGCGATCGTTTAATTCGATTAATGCTTTGACATGCGTGACTTCCATGAAAAATGTATTGTATTTCAAACTCCTATTTGGAAAATTCAGGGATTTTATGATCAAAGATTAGGGCAGGATGAGTGAATTCGCTATTATCTCCAAAAGATCCGTGGAACCCTAGCCATTGTGCTAATATTCATTGTGCTCCAAGGAAGTCGACACACCATTGTGAAAAGAAACTTATGTTTTCTTTACAAATTGTATATTGTCGTGGGATTCAGAGTAGCCTTGGTTGTGAGAGATGGGAAGGATTAGACTTCATTATAAAGAATAAGGCCGGAGAGCAAGAGTACATGCATCCGCTTTCCTTGCTCCGCTTTCTTTGGGTCCTGATGACATCACTTTCTTCATGATCATAATATGTTTGCAGGAAAATAACAAATGCCATTAATTTCCTTTCCCCTTTAGAGGGCCAGATGAGATGCACAGACATTGAGTTTGACAGGAGTCATTCTTTCTGTCTCTATCCCGGCGTAAGCGTCCGGGTAATAGTACCTTCATAAATGATCATATTTGCTGGATATTATCTTTCTTGAAGTTATAAGTTGGAAACCCCTGGCTTTATGTTAAGGATTTGCGCTCTCGCTTATTTTCTGACGATTTTTATCTCAAGATTTTTATTTTGACTGGCATTTTAAGTAAGGGAGCGGATTCAATTTCAGTTTCCCCTAGAATTTGGGAATCGTGTTTTTAAAATTCATATAGAAGTAAAAATGTGGGGCAATTATCTCCAAAAATCTAATGACGAACTTGTGCTCTTTATTTCAAATGCTCAAACGCTTCTGTCAAATTGGAAACTTGAAACTCGAATTTGTCCATTTTTAATGAGAATCAGACGCGAAGGTATTTAGATTTTATCCCATTTATACTCCGTTTGTAATGGCTACGGTTCTTTTTGAAATGGAATTAAAATCAAATTATGAACGAGAAAGAAGTGCTTTTAATCCCACGTGAAGCAGTACTAAAATTAGCGTCAACCAAAGTCAAAGGGGCACTCGTGAAAATTAGAAACCTGGTGCAAATTAATTGAAGAAGTAAGCATTAGGTGTAGCAAAAATCCTCACTTGCAAATACTAGTAAAAATTATTCTATCCAATCTTGCATATATTGCCTAATGGTACCCCACGTTCTTGTAATACCTCTTTGATCATATTCAATAATATTCGCATCTTAATCATGGGCTTGGCATAGGCTCCTTATATAACAAATTGTAGTATACCGAGTGGATTCGTGCAATTAAATCAGCTGCCTCATATATACTTTTAGTCAACAATGGGCAATGCGAAGCTAGAGAACTTGCAGCATGTACAAAGACAATTGACGATTCACAATTTCTCTTTCAAAGGAAAGCTTCCTTTTAAAGTGCATTACCATTGGATTCTCCCAAGTCAATCGGGATGTACGAGACAAGAGGAGCAGAGTACTAAATTCGAGAGAGTAATTTTTCGCCGTCCGTCGCATTCTGTTGAAGTCATCAGTTCTACCCAACATCTTGGGCGGTAAATGGAGACCTCAAAAGGAAAGAAAGTGGTTCCTTTCTCTCCTTTCCCCGTCAACATCTCCCATCCAATGATTTAGTGTAAAACTCTGTGTTCCCCGTAATAAATGTCGCCATCGGTTGATGAATGCATGTTCTTCGTCCCATATACGCTTGAATGAGTGTCTCCTTGTCGAGTGATAGAAAGCATCCAGCCCGACCTTCCGCAACATCCATGGATTCATTTCAAATGGGAGCTACGCCATGGAACGGGGCTCCCTTGCCTAATGTATCTACCATAGGAGTCCCCGTATAATAGTATTTAGCGGGACAGTAGTCGAACATCCCGAGCACTCACTTAATCCGATAATGATATCATCATGTCGACTCCCATCAACTTCATCATCATCATCCCCCGTAGATTCCTCATACCTCTCACCCCCATTGTCTCTTTAAATCACACTCACACTTTCGATGCAGACAAAATCCCTAAATTAAATTAAATCAAGACTTACCAGTGTGTAAATAGCACTCAGGAAACTTCCCCTTCGCACAGAATGGCAACCACAACATGAAGAAAGCACCGCCATGAGCACCGACTTTTTTTTCAGTGGAAATCTAAACCGAAATTATTTGAAATTTATATAATTCAAAGTTTGTAAAGAATCTGGGCAAATGTTAAAAAACTAAATTATGTAAAATGCATTTAAAACCTAACAGATTTAACGGACTGGGAGAGTCGGAAGAAAAGAGAACGTTAAGAGAAGAGTTCCGAATTCGGATTGACAAAATAGGAAGAACGGACGGAGGACGATATGTGTGGATTTGGCTGGCGAGTCTGCGTCTCCTCCTCGTAGCTCCATGCCTTTTGCTTACCATCCCACATCTTGTGGTTCAAAACGTACACATTGAAGCATGTTAATTCACCCCGACTTTTGGTGTAGTTGACTCCTTTCTCCACAACCAAAATCATATGCCATCTTTGAGAACCAATCATTCAAGAATTTATGGAAACCACAACTTCACAGCAGGTTAAGAGTTGGGATTCAGGTTCTCCGGAATCATCTTTCTCCTAATTACTTCCACATCAAGAAATTCAGTAATTGAAATGCTGTTTTGAATCTTGGAACCCATGTCTCTTTAATTAAACAAAGTGGGACGTAAGTTTTGTTTGTTGAACGCAAATGCTCAGCGTCGCATAACATATTTTATTCACGAAAGTGTACGTGTGAAGGCGAAACAAAGCAGCTATTGGAGCTACACATTTCAACCAACCCCAAGAGATTTATCCTTGTGTGGACGCGTCCGAGCGCACAGTTTGCAAAATCTCATAAATACACGGTCAAACAATTTGTATTCACAGACGTGTGATGAGCGGGTTGTATTAAATCTTTGATCTTTGCAGCTTCTTGGAAGTCGTGTGGATTTTAATTGCAAGTGTGATATCTCTCCAAATTGAAATATAGATCCTTTGCTTCCAATCTGTTTCTTTGGACTCGTGCGTGATTAGGGTTGTTTTGCAAATTGAGAATTTGCTTGCTAATTAATTGTTAATAAATGTACTTGTTGAGTTAATGTGATCTAAGGACGTTCATTCCTCCGAGCTAAACAAGTACGTGTTAGTTACAATTTGTTGGAATTGACTGTTTATCCTCCAGTCAAGGGATGCTGATTAAATTAAGTGGTTTGCTGGAGTAAAGTAGCCAAATTGCCTGTAGGCTTTGCTTTGCTCTGTTTCACCGCCTCCTCTCAAGTAATGACAAATGAACGGCTACGGCACTTCAACCCTAGCCATGTAATGTGGATGAGGCTAGTCGAAAACTCAAACTGAGAGTGACTTTGATGTGCAGAAGTGGAGAGTGCAAGTCTCGTTTGTTTGGTGGAGAATAGAACTCTTCAGTCATAAATCTCTTTCTCCGGCTGCTATTGCCATGCCATGTTAGGATTGCGTTATACTCATGTTTCCAGGAGCTAACCATTTTTTTTGCCAACCCAGTACTGTGCAAATGCACAAACCTGGAAGCACAGTGGGAGCCTCTCTGACTTTGAAAGTCCGCATTTTGCTATTTTCTTTATTGGTGAAAGTTCAATTGAGTTTTATGCCGAAAGGGAAACGGGAAAGGCTTTCCAAAATGTCAAAACCTGACAAACTATGCCGTTGGAAGTATTATGCGTGTGTAATTGCTTCACACGAAGAGAAATCGCGGCTGTCGAAAAAGTCAAATTTTATTTGTGGACTTTTAGTATGACGTGTAAAATTTGGTTTATAAATATATTTCAGGCTGCCAGCAAATTCAAAAGTTTCCGACAGCCTCCATTTCATATGTGATCTGAGGACCTTCCCCTTGGCCAATTTCGGAGAGTAAGTAAAAGTTTTAGTGCTTTAAATTTAATACTAAACTTTTTCCCCTCACTTATGCCGCTGAAGCCAGTGATCCGTATAAATATTTTTCAATGCGAGTGATCGTGTCTACATCCAGTAATTGCAGTGGCCGATGAGTATGAATTTTACTGGAACTTTCGCCATAAAATATCAGTTTGACTCTGTGTGCCGTTTGCCACAATGCAAAAGAAAAGGGGGCTTGGAGACGGGACCCAATAATAATCAGATTTCCAAGTCACGTCCAAACCCCTTGAAACGATGTAACAAGGTGGATAAACTTGAGAAGTGCAGCTTCGCGGGGTAAATTTGCAAATGCTGGCAAGTTCGCTTTTCCTCTCTGGCTCTGTTCCATGGGTGCCGACACGGAGCAACAGGAAGGAAATGAGTTTAACTCAAATTTGTAGTATTTTGTCATGCAAACGTCATGAGAACTGATGCCTGAATTTCCTTGAAGATTAATTTGGATATTTAATTTAACGCTAATATTAGACTTGGAATTCCTTGGTTTCAGTAGACGTTAGCATGTTCCGTCAAAGTCCATCCTGCAGATAATGAGGGCGCGGGCCGAAGGCAAACGTTACGGAAGGTAAAGTTGTCTAATTTCCTGATTTTCCATTCTTAAAGTACCCACAGTTAGCAGAAGCAGGTTCAGAAAATTCCTATAATCCATTTAATATTCCACAGAGAGATATTAGTGTGCTTCAAGTTGTTTGCAGTTATGCTATCCAGGCTTAGACAATGCATTGCGAGGTAAAATGGAAAGGAAAGAGTGGAGGATGGAGGGACGCTGTGTTTATCCGAGATAAAAACACTTGAAACTCAATGTGTCCAATTCCACTCCATGTCCAGCCTAGTGGAATAGGAGTTGTGACAGAAAAAGACCAAGACAAAATGCCATCACCCGCCCAAGTTATTTCACTTCCGAACCCTCCTTATCTTCAACCAAAATCCACAATGTTCTTTTATCTGTGTCTACTCTTGTGCCGTTCCACGTAATGCTAATGACCTGACTATCCTCCACACCTCAAGCTAACGACGCACCAATGAATTCCTGGAGCATCATTACCATCCAACTCATTCCTCATATATTTCTTTCCACGTCCTCACACAAAATAATTCTTCGTTTCCCGAAATCTTGACACTGCATTAGCGGTTTCCATGAAAGACGTAAATGTCTTCCAAATATTTATTTAATTTGGTCAGGATTTAATCAACGACGCGTGATTCTTTGCTGACTTCCCTAGATTAATTTTTGAAGCACATTGCAATCCACATTCCAGTCCTTCGTCTTTCTGTTTCCATTTGGTTGCGCGGGATACATTGTGGCCTGGCGGTTGAGAGAATAGTATTTTAAGTTGTGAACATCCGATCCTGGGCTACGGTTCTACACACTTACAAGTGGGAGAGGACAATTGAGATTGATTGCTTTTTGGTGAAAATTTGGAGTTGGAAGATTTTTCTGAGATGGTTGGGGCTGGGACAACTGGAATCGGAGAAGACGAGATTATCCCGACAATATCTCTTCAAGAATCCGGATGGAGTCAGCGAGAAAGAGTCCAGCGGACATTTGCACATTTTGAACAACGTTTCGGCTCCAAACCAGAGTTTCATGCCAGAGTGGCTGGGAGGTGAGTTTTGTATTTTTGAGTATAGAGTACTTTAGCATTTACTTGTTTAAGAAATTTTTGTTAATAACAGCAGCGTTTTCCAATCTAAAAACAGGGCTTTCGCATCTATCTTTATATCTTTTCAACACACATCAGCACTTTTAGGCAGAGTATATGTATTCTTGATGATTCTGTTGACTGGGTGCTTGACTTTTTATTCCAGAGTTAACCTGATCGGAGAGCATATTGATTACTGTGGTTATGGTGTGTTCCCGATGGCGATAGAACAGGACGTCTTTGCAGCAGCTCGAGCTTTCCCATCCGCAGGAAGCCCTATTATACGCCTTACAAATGTCGACCCGAAGTACAAGGACTTTGAGTCTTCTGTGGATAAAATCAGGTTTCCGCCATGCCTTTACAAATTTATACCATACACACTACAAATGAAGATTTATTGTAAGTCTAGTACGTGGTCAGATCCTGGAAGGGATCCGCTCAACCAGATTTCAAACAAGTCAAAAACATTTACCACTAAGTCAAAGTCAGGGGCATCGCCTCCATTGAATTTCAGTTTCTTTCGTTTATATTTTAGGAACGGCTTCTTTAGGCGTCTTCGCTTACCAATGAAACCTACTAAATGAGACAACCTACAAATTACTGTTTATTCCTCTATGGCTGATACATACAAGTTTATTCATTTCTGTCCCACCATTTGTTTATTAATGAGTTTCGAATGGAATTTCAGTTTAGTGAAAACAAAACTTCTTGATTCTAGCCGTGAAACTTAAGATACGAAGGGTTTCCTTTTTACATGATTTTAGATTAGTAATAATCTGTCTCAAACAGCACGCCTAATCCCTAGTATCTAATACAGGGCTCTACTGTCTGAGCGGGACACATCCGAACCACCAGCCTGGCATTTGTACGTTCTTTGCGGAATCCAAGGAATTCTTGAGCACTTCCAAATTGAGGGAAGTTCTATGGAAGTATGCATGTACGGCATCGTCCCACCTAGTGCTGGACTATCCAGTTCCAGCGCCCTGGTCTGTGCCTCTGCACTTATAACTCTCATCGTAAATAAAGTAAGTAGCAAACGGAATTTCAAAGAAATCATTTTGCCAGTCGCAAACACATGTGGCTGTTTCTCTTTAAACACTTCAAACCAAACCAAGGACCAAGATAGCAAAGGTATTACTTCGGAAATACAAGAAACCATTTGAAGTTGACACTTGTATTTCTTATCCACCCACGCCAATAACAAACGGTTGGAATTGACTTTCTGGGCTCTAGTACAAGTTATATTACTGTGCCTATCTATGGTATATTAAATGAGAAGTTAGGGTAATATGATGACATGGAAAATGTGTTACTTTGATGACATATTTTCTTCGGCGGGTCTGATGGTATAAGACATGTTGTTCTTCACCTTAACCACGACTGTCTAAGCAAGAATCTCGCTTGTCATCCTGTAGGATAAACCGTTGAACTGAAAGTTACGATATCCCCTAAGGAATGAACTTCTGTCGAAATCCAAAATCACATCTCTGCATGCCTCATGCCCGAAGCCAATATTATTACATTTCCAAGTATTGTGAGTCGAATGAGTGCAGATTTATGGATTCAGGCCACGTTATTCGACCCTCATCCATCCATCCGTCCGCACTCACATTATTCATCCACTTTGAGAAATTTCGCTACTTAAATTGCATTGGAACTCCCCAGTTCCGCCTGGATTGAATTTGAAGTAAACCCAGAGAATTCTTTTGCTTTACTTTTTATTCAATACAAAAAAGCAATTTCTTCCACGATAACTTCTGCACTGAGGAAACTCTAGTCTCAAGTTAATCATGGATGGACTAAGCGCGTATGCGCCCAAGCTGCAAACACAATTTGGATCGCCTACGGAATGGCTCGTGATGGAGTATTTTACAAAGCTAAATTAAAATCTCTTTACACGAAGAATACTTTTGGAGATGCAATGCAATTCTTGTACTCTCAGATCCATAGGCAAGTTCACAAATTCAGTAAAGAAAATGTGATTTCACATTACAGGCTTGGCATGAAAATTGTAAAACGTGTTTGAGTAAACGCAAGACAGCCAAAACCCTATAAAACTTTTGCCGATAATAAAATTACTAGCTCCCCACTCATCAACACATGTCTCCCCCATCAAAAACTTTTTATTTTACTTTAGCAACTAAAGTCGCCACCCTATAGCCACTTTCATTACAATATTTGACAGCGACAAACCCTATCAGAATATTTAAGTCTTCTTCCTAATGTAGAAATGATGTAGAAATAGTTTTGTGTGTTTAAAATATGCCAGTGCTTATTATTTTTTGTGCAGTTGAAAATGACTAAACGAGAGATTGCTACTTTATGTGCGAAGAGTGAAAGATATATTGGAACTGAAGGTGGGGGAATGGATCAAGCCATTGCATTCTTGGCAACTG
>JAAXYW010002397.1:0-15544 GCA_036851895.1 Orthonychiurus folsomi
GCCACAAATTTGGAAAAAGGAGACAAAATTAAAAATATAATTATCTCGGGAATTCGTGAAGAGAAAAGAGAGTACGACGAGCAAAAGATTGTCAAAGTAAAAGAAGTTCTAAACAAATGCGGAGTTACTAATATCACGATTGACGACATTTTCTGTCTGGGAAAGCCGAGCGCTGGAAAGGCAAGGCCAATGCTTGTCAAACTGTGTTCAATGCTAGATAAACGTGCTATTTTAAGAGGCGCAAGGGCTTTGAAGGGATGCAACATCTATATAAACCATGATTTAACAAAGGAGGAGAGGAATGACGAGAAAATTCTGCGTGGAAAGCTTCGAAAAATAAGATCGCTAAATAAAAATGCGAAAGGCCGCATAGCAAGGGGTAAGCTCACCATTATTGAAAATGGAGTTACCAGTAGCTACGTTGTCTTGAATGGTATTGCTACACCTCAATGACGAAAAGGCCGGCCTATACATCCAAAATCTAAAATGAGAGGAATGCAGATCGTGTGCCGTTCTTTTACAATATGATTGACAAAGGGCTAAACAGTATTACCATGAATTACAAAGACCTGCACTCATTAGTCATAAATAGCACAAGAACGTCAAATTTAATAAAGTTGAGCACACTACCAATTGATGCAAGGATAAACTACCCAGCATACTTCGACAAAAAATGTCTGCAACTGAAACATAAGTTAAATATGTCTCTCAAATGCTTAAGGAAATCAAACTCTCGCAATGATTCCCTGTTAGCAAACAACGCAAGACTGAAATTTTGTAGGGTGAGATCATCGTATTTCCAACTCAAGAAGAAAAAGAAATATGAATTCTATGTTAATATCCAAAACAAACTACTACTGGCAAATAACCCAAAAAAATTTTATGAGGCTTAGACCATGTTTAGAAACAAGTTCAGAAATGAGGCAACAGTAAATATTGATGTATTCAAAAATCACTTCCAAGGCATATTCCGTTTAGCACCTGACCCGACGGTTTTTCCGGAAGATATGTTTAGACAACGCCGGCATACAAGGTGTTACCCTTGGAAAAATCGTAGTGCATATTCTACTCTACTCTACGCAGACGACATTGTGATGACTGCAACAAATGCCATACACTTGCAAGAGAAGATCAACATACTATCTGAATACTTCAAAAATAACAACTTAAAGGTTAATCTGGGCAAGACAGAAGTAGTCATATTTAGAAAACAGCATAAATTAAAACGCGTGCCGAGGTTTTTTGGGATGAGAACGAAATAGAAATAGTTGAATCGTATGCTTATTTGGGTATACCATTTCCAGCAGTCTATAATACCTCACACATTTTTAAGCATATTTCTAACAAGGCCGCTACTGCGGAGAGTTCTTTGTTTAATTTATTCTATAAATCAAGATTAAAAACTTTCAATGCCCATAACAAACTTTTTGAGTCAATGGTTAGATCAGTTTTTCTTTACTGCTCGCCAATATGGGGGCTGGCCCCCGTAAAAGAGCTAATAGTTTTTCAGACGGCTATGGGCCGTACCACCTTGGATTCCTGCTTGGGTGTTTTGTATTGAGACCCTGGCTTATCCAATTCAATTGTTTTATTTCAAGTCTGTATTAAAATTTTGGTATCGTATTGCTTCTAAGGAGGAGGAGGGGGGGGACTCTCTTGTATTTCAGGCGTACAGTCAGCAAATTAGGATGACTGGTAATACTTGGTTTAACTTGTTGGTGAGTCTGATTAACACAATGGCGTGTTGTGACATACTGAATGTAAAGGTCAAATAGCTTCCTTCTAAACAAGAATTCAACAGGAAGGTGTAGCTTATCTGCAGTCGAGTATCTGAAATTATACTTAGTCAGGACATTGCGGACATGAGATGTAGCACAAAATTAAAATATTTCGCAAAGTATTAAAACAAAAAGCTAAATTAGGTCCACTACTGTAAATGTATAATAACAGTTGTGATGATACATGTCAATTGTGTAATTTAAATATGATAGAAAGTGCATTTCATATTATGTTTCAATGCCCTCAATACAGTCAATATAGTGGAAACATTAGACACTTAAATTCTTGCTTAGCACTAAATAATTTGGACAAAACCTAGATAAGTAATATTTACTGGTTCTGGATTACAGCTGTACAATTTAAAGAAGACTACCTAGCTGACTCAGCTGTCTAAGCAACACCAACTTCTAGTTCTAATTTTTCAGTGATTGTATGGGTAGGCATATATATAAATTTGTAAAAATTTTGAATGTATTAGCAAGAGAGGATGAGTGTATGGTATGCGGAAGTCGTAATTCAATTGGGGCTTCATTTGTTCAGTGAGTCAGTAAAGTAGAGCTAAGCTTTAAGTTAAGAGAATGCAATGCGTGTGTGCAACGAATGTGTTGTTTATCTTTCCAAGGAAAAGAGTTCGGGAGAAGGTGAATGGGTTAACACTCCGCTGTATGAATACACGTGGTGTGAATGTATACTTCCTACCGTAGGTTAGAATCATTTTAATTTAAGTAATTAGTAACACTACGCTCTGTAATCAAGAATCAAACATTGTTAATGGATGTAAAGGCTTATAGCCAAAATCATCATTGAATAAATACATACATACATACATACTAACAATTAAGGGGTCAGCTTTGATGTCTCATCCGTACTCCACGGGCATTCCTCATGCGGGCATTTCATATCTGAAAATGTTAACCATTCGCATATAAGCTCAGGCTTAGGCGCTTAGTCGGCAGCTCCAGCCGGCAGCGGCGGCGGTCACATTATTAATTGAAAGTAAGCGTCAAGAACAGCGTTCTAAGCACCACCGCATAGTAAAATTGAATAGTATGCCGGCCGTCAACCCTTGTGCTTAAATAGTCTCTTTCAAAAGTTCCATGCTTACTTTTAGTGCATTTTTTCACAGGTGTTTTTTACAAATTGATCTCCAAATCCTTTCTGCCCCGATATAAATCATTAGTCCGATTTTTCAATCATTTCCGGCACGGCTATTCTCTTATTGGGCAATGTCAATTCCAGCCCTGGCATTCTCGCCTTCACTCTCACAATTCTCATTTAACCGGCCTTTTGCTCACGGCAAATTTTCCAAATCATTTTTTGGTTAGTCAGGACTAATTACAATAAAACCGTTACTCATTTCAAATTATAATCCCAAGTTATAACCGCATAGCACCCTTTTTGAAGACATGTACTACTCTTGTACCACCAGCACATACTAACTCATTTTCAACTCTGTTAACATTTTAAAAATAAGAATACGTTACATGTGATGGGACCTCCTCACCCTGCTTAGTAAAACATGATTCTCTCTTTTGTTTTTTTTTAACTCAGAACATAATCACTCTAACACCTGTTCCGAGATTAATTCAAGCCATAAATGTTACTTATCTTTGATATTGTTGTTTCACACGCGTAATCGTTTTATTTAGCCTTTGGTTACATTTCTCCGCACCATCCAGTTGAGCAGGACTCCCAAGATTTTGAAGATCCAAATTACAAAAAAAAGTCACATTGGTTTGACACTGTCCTTCTCACTTTTATCCGTTTGAATTGAAGCACAATAATTTAACCTTGCTCAAGCACACTTGGTTTGCATCGCTATTTCTGTCTTTTAGGATCAAAATACTAGTTAAATTCACTATTGTTACACTGATGATCCGACAGAAATCATCCTCGTCGCCAATTTTGTGGCAAACCCAATTCATCACAAATAAGTGAGAATAAATAACAATAAGACAAATATCAAACTCGGGAGTGCGGTTAACTTTGCCAATTGGCTTTCATTTATTTAGGACTTCTTACCCACGCGTAATTTCCTAATGTTAGCCCAAAGAGTTGCAATACTCGAGTGTTTTTTGTCACTCGCTTTCCTCTGCCTAAGTACACCCATCTGTGGGAATGTATCCACCTCAGCTGAACTCTGGCAAGACTTTTACTGCCCAGAGTGTAATCTCATATCCTACCAAAACTCATGTGTGTGCATTTATTCTCTTCCCCTTTCCTGTTCTTGGAATATGTGTGACTAATCACATGTGTGTACTTGAGGTTTCTCACACATGAATCTTTTTGTAAGTTTTTTCTTGGAATGTAAGTTCCAAAGCAGTTTCAAATCTAGGTTTACTCCCAGATATCGATCTTCTATTTGGTAAGCTAACCCATGCCCTCTTAGTTCAGAAGTGCTTGGGACAGTTCCTGAGTGTGTGAAAAGAAATGCAACTACATTCTCAGGATTAATCAAAAGCAGTACCTCTCTGCACCACTCGTCAATTAGTCTCACCGCCACCTGTATGAGTTCTGTTACAGTTGTGATATCTTTGCTTTTTTGCAAGAGAGCAAGGTCTTCAGCCAAACCCTTGTGAATATAGGTGGGGGCATTGGTCCTCCAGCCTTTGAAAACCCTCATGCACCACAAAGTTTCAAAGTAGTAGGAAAAGAAACTATTTCTAAGGGTATCCTGTTCTCACCACTCTGTCCTTTGTTTCTTTCAAGATACAGGCTTCAACAGTTCTCATCAATAGCATTTGGTCCACCCAACGGAGGAGATGATTGAATTCTCCCTCAATGTCAAAAATTGCGCCCAAGGCAATCTCTCCGCACTTCAGTGAGCACACAATTCTAGCAATTAATTGCTTAATTAATTAATGCAGTGTGGCCTCTATAGAGACCCCCTGTAAATAAGCAAATACCAGCTCCTCCTAGACTCCGAGTTACCCCAGGCGTCCGCAGGAACCTGTCAATTCCCCTATTATTTTCATATAGAAGTTTTCCCGCACCCATCCAGGACCGATAAAATAAGGATAACAGAATTCATTTATAAAAATATTGCCTAAATTGTTTACTATAATTCTTTCATATTTCAAAGTTTTTCTTTGTTAGAATGTTAGGATGTGGTGAACCAGGGACCGGAAGGAAACCCAATATGTTCGCACGCTGAATTACTCGTCTCGGCAGTAATTCTACATGTGCTTGGCAATCTTGGAATCCGCGTGAAATTTTAGGTACTTTCCCGCGGGTCAGAACCGTGGAATACAATATGTTTCTTACTCTATGAAGATGTCTTGTGCGAGCGTTATTACAATAAACTTCCTGCTACTTGAATTAATACCAAACTTTTGTCTTTGTGTGAACAATACAAAAACCTCTCGTGTTTTACATAAATTCACAAATATAGAATACACTGGTCTTAGTGGCAGTTTAAAATATAAACACTCGTAACCACCCAAAAGCATGCTTCCGCCAAATCAAGTATTTAATGCTGACACCCGTGCTGCGTAGACCGACAGACGGACACAGACAGAAAATAATATCGCAAATCATTTGACCTGTCATATACCAAGACATGTTGCTCGCTGTAGAACGTATGTGTGAGACCGTCAATTATCTGAAATATCGTACATTTTTATGAATTTCAAAACAATTAGTTTGCAGGCTTGTAAATCTGGGTCTATCTTTAATTACTATTACATTTGTGAATGTATTTACAATTACGAGCTATACACATATGAAAGGTTTCATATTTGGCAATTGATGCCAGGAACAACTATTTGTCAGAAAACTGCCATCGTCGACGGCATTAAATTTAAATAGAATGTACTTTACTACAAACAAATGCTTTGTCAGTGCATTCTCCTTGTCTATTCGGGCCGTCCAGACATTTGCACGTTTTGATTGAGTAAAGTGGTTTTATTTTTTTTTCTCAAGCTAGGCAAGACGTTTGAATTGATTTGTGTACTTTATATTTCAGGACACAGCCCATGGCTCATCTTGTTCTACCAGCATTGAATGTATTGCTTCTTTAAAATGCATCAACGGAGTTTGTAAAATTACTGTAAGTCTAACTGAAAGAAATGTTTGTGATTAATTTAATTACACAAGGATCTTAGCTCTATAAGCAAAGAAAAAATTGTAATTGGGATGTATATAACAAGCATTCCCCAGAAAAACTGAATCTCCTACTCAAAGCTGACTTTGACTCAGTCAGCAAACTGAACAGCTCAGCCGAAACAATCTTAACAATTCTAAGAGCTGTATTTTATGTCTTCAGAAAAAATAAGAACCAGGGGTTGCCAGGCTAGAATAATACTCACGAGGGATGTACCCAGGTTGTCCGCTTAATTGTCTACATGTTAAACTTATGTAGAAACTATGTTTCACAAAGTGTCCGCTCGTACTACTTAAATTTTGAATTTAACAAAAAAATTTAAATTTGGCTTGAAATATTTTACATGCAGGGTACTTTCAAATCGAGATTTTTGTGGGTTAAACGCAGACAAAATCCTTGACTCAACCAAACGGAAGTGAGATTTGAACTTAAGTTGTGAGTCGAAAATAACTCCCAAGTATTTGAAATTGTTTACTCCTAATTAAAACATATGTGATGTCCATAATTGACTATAATCTTCCAGTTTGGGGTTAGAGTTGTATTTTAGAATTCAAGGCATTGCAGAAGTCAGTGAATAGACTTCTTATTACATATCACTACCTAGGACTGGCTAAATTTTATCGTAAATCTAATTAGGCTAATCTAAATAAAACGGGTAACAATAAAATTCAGGGCAATTGTAGGTCGGCACTTAATGTTATAAACCTATACGATTTATACGAACGGAACGCACTTTTAACCTTTACTGAAAGACTCAAATTCATAACGTCAATAAACATTTTCAAATCGTTTTCGTTTGATCCAAATATAAAATCTATACATGGTTTTTATTCAAAATCTGAAGCTATAACCTACCACGTTGTGACCAGGAGTTGCACAAGCAACGGGCTTAAAGTTTTACCCCACAAAAGAGTGGTCCTTGCAAATTCGGTAAAGTTATCCTCCATCAAGTGTTGGAATTCCTTACCGTACAACATCAGAAATGCAAAATTGGGTATTTTTACTTTTAAGACTAAACTTTATCTATAAGTGTAGAACGGATGAATATTATTTTGTGTAAATTTCATTGATTTATTCTGCTACACATGAAGTTGTTATAATTTATAATTTATATTGTTGTTGATTTTGTCGGAACTAAGAGCACTTATTGATGAATCAATGAGACACTGTTCGTATTGTTATAAGGAATGCTTTTATTGACGTTAATCCACAATCCACAAAAGTGAATCCGCGAAAATGATAACTGGGCTCATGATCTGCTCACCACAAAGGCCCAAGACAAAGAAAAGTTGGTATGACTCAAAAGAGGGAGACCGGGACTTGAGGAATGAGGAACTTAACATTTGATATGAATAGGTAGATAACGGTAACTTGGAATCAATGGATTCCTTTAATCTTCTTATACAAACCACATATTTGTAAATTCAATTGATTTGAAGGAGCATGCGGAAAACAAAATAACGAATAACGGTTTACAGATAAACAAATATCAAAAAACGTCAAATAAACTCAAAACTGGAACTTTTAACTTTTAAAATTCTAAATAAATCTAAACACCCAATGTTATGCATACATACAAAATTGCTGAGCAGATTGAAGCCCATTGCCGTAATTTTAGTTTTTTTGGTCCATCAACTAAAGCATTTCACTCTGAAGGTAGAAGGTTGATTTGACGTTGCTTGATCCAGAGAGGAGATTATCCACCAAGAAATCTTCCTTGGGATGCGAGCAAAAAATCCAAGTATTCTTCCTCTGCCAATTAGTGCAACATCTGATTGCATGGAAGACAGCACAAGTGACACCAAACACTGTACGTACTGCTCAAAGAAGTGTTACTCGTAAAATAATAAAATAAATATATATATTTATGGAAGCCTGCAGCACAGAGTTTACTTTGTTCGACAGACTTAATTGACGTGGCCAATTGGCCGAATAAAGTTTTAAGGAATAAAAGTGAGTTACCATCAGGAATTTACGGGTAATCAGAAGAACTAGAAGGAAGAATAAATAAGTTAAAAATGTAGATTGGCCTATAGTCTACTCAAGGAATGGGGATAAGAATAATGAGAGAAGGTGAGAGACTAGGATTTTTGTTCATTTTAGTCTGTCTTTCAATATGGTGTGCATATAGTTACTGCATCTTTTTAGAAACGCGTAATTTGTTTTAGGGTCCAGCAGTGAGAAGATATTTGACCGATTTTCGGCGGCATGCCATCTCTCTCCATAGTATATCCCGGACACCATTCCACAATGTGGTAAAGTGATTCGGCTTTCCCACATCTGGGACAAGGCTTCTCGTTGGCTGCACCCAACGTTAGCCACCGGCCGCTAGTAAATATGGCAGGGTACCCAAGTCTCAACTGGGCAGTCAAAGTGGCAAGATGTTTTGGGAGCTTATTTCGCAGGTACCGCTCTACCTTCAAACTGGGATTTTTCAATTCCCCGTAGTGTGGCATTGTGGTTGACTTTTTTGCACTTTGCACGTCTACTTCTTTCAGACCTGCAGCCATTCGGAGAGGGAATCGATGTTTTATGGCGTTAATTGAAGCAGCGTCTGCTTGCTCCCAGAATTGTTCATGACCGATCTGTGCCAGCATATCGTGAAGCAATGAGCACCAGCTCAGCTTGGCCCGAGTTTCAGGGTTTGACGCTGCTCTCAAGGTAGTGCAGGCATCGTGGATAACACTGCCTTTCCCTTGGGTCAAGATTCTTTCCCAGTGTCTGAGGGCCGATTTAAAAAGTTCCAAATTTATGTGGTGCCTTCCGGTTTCAAGCCAAATAAAATATCAAGGGGAGTTCCTCGGGAGGGACAGTGCTCTTTTATAAAAGCCCTGCTGCAGCTTTTCAATCTTCTCTTCTTGAGCAAGGCCCCATATTTCACCAGCGTAACAGGTGGTGGATCTTATCAAGGATTCGAATAGCTTGTTCAGGATGGAGCTGTCTAGAGTTTTTTGTCGGAACAGTGCGTGGAATACTGCGCCTTGCGCAGCAAGTCCTTCCTGGATTTGGGTTTTTGTGTTTGTGGCAAAAGATCCAGCGGATGCAAAGGTCACTGCCAGGTATTCATACGACTTGACTGTCTCAAGCCGCTCCTTTTTCCAGAACACTTTGTCGCTTTGTCGTATTCTTCCTCCTTTTCTGAATACGAGCAGTTTGGTCTTTTCCAAATTTGCTCGTAAGCCCCGGGAATCAAAGAACTTAGATGCAATGTTAACTTTGATTTGGAGGGATTCCCTTGACTTTGCCACAAGGACAATGTCATCTGCGTATAGCAAGATGTGATTAATGCGAGCCTGCAGTTTTATACCAGTCAACAGAAGCTGAGCCTACAGGCTGTCCACGAGCCCATTGATGTAAACATTAAACAGAGTCGGGCTAGCCGACTCGCCTTGCAAAACTCCTTTCATTACGTAAAATAAATAAAATTTGCCATTTCTTGTATAATATGCTTGAGGTGCAGAAAAACCGAGTTAGTGTATCGAGTAGTTTTTTCGGGGAGCAATCAGTTTAACAGGTAGAATTGTCAGTTGAATAGGTGAGGAAAAATGTTAAACTAGTGTGAAAGCTGCTATTTGAGAAGGTCAGTTTTCTTTGTTTTATTTGGTCAGAAAATCAATTAAAAAAAAGTAGGCAAATAATTTGTTTGCGCCCTGCATATCTCGTCCACAGCAAAATACTGCCAAAAGAATTTGGGTCACGGGATAACCTACCAACCAAGGAGGTGGGTTTAAGCCCCACTCTGGTACCTAACTTTTCAGTGGTATTATTTCTCTTAAGTTGCGACGGCCCAACAAAACCACTACGCCATATAGGCTGGTTTTACAACCAGTAGATGAAGATTAGTAGAATTTTTTTACTACTTAATACTACAAATATACAAAAATTTGAAAACATGTTTTTATATTTTTTTTCCAGGAGGCGACCAGAAAGAACGCATGCTCTGCAATTATAGAATGCAGTTCAGGACTTCAGTGTATTAGCGGAATTTGTCGGAGAACTGTAAGTTGTACGACGCTATGATTTGTTTTTAAATAATAGAGTATTTTGTTATTAATTGGACTTAGCTTCCAAGTGCGCAAAGTAGTGCAATAACAGAGGGAGTAAGAAAAGCTCTCCGCTTTGCGGTGGAAAGTGTTTGCTCACAGACTATTCCAATTGAATGGAATGACTTAAATAAAATTAAAACCTAAATTTTACTAACCGGCTTACAAAGTGATCTATGTAACAATGCACAGTAATAAAGCTGCTCGGGTTGTGTAAAGACTTATGTTTCCTTTACCACAAGGCGCCCCGCAAGTCATGTTAGCATAGGACTACAGTCCACCTGCAGATAACAGGAAGAGGGAGAGTCTAAGTTGCATCGGTACCAAAACAAATCGCGGCAACGACGGCTTGGCCGAAAGTAACTGGAAGAAATCCATTAGGTGCCAGCGAGACAGCCTTGGAATTATCTCTTGCTATGGAGACTAATGTCAACATAACATAAAGTAAAAAATATCATCATTAGTAACGCTTATTTTTAAGTGGTATTTAAATAAAATCTAAGTACTGTAATTTCGCCCTAAAATTATGTGAGGTCCGGGAGGTCTCTATGGGCAATCTATGCTCAAACTAGGAGTCGCTGACGGTGTTTGATAACTATTCTCAAACGTTTTTAAACCAAAAATAATTTCAAATCAACGAAATATAGCACAAAGTGTTTTCCAAAATATTGATTCAATGCAAGTTGTAATTTATAATTTTAGCAAGCGTAAAGCATACAAGGGAATAATACCCAAAAATTTAAAACAAACCCAACATAATGCCAGCAAAAAGGGTAATAGGACTTAAATGACGTAAAAATATCCACGTTCCGCCTTTGGCTAACATGATTAGAATAGCTCGACCGTCTGACAATTTCTAGTCCCACATTTTACTATACATTTAAACTGATGGTGAAAACTGAAATGAATTTAGTTTGATTTAATTTAATTTAACTCTCATATTGAAGAAATGAGTTAATGTTTAGGTTGCCCTTTCCGGCTTAGTTTTGCGTAGCAAATTGATAAGCAGATAGCAGTTTTTTTCAAGTATGAAAATCCAGGTTTTTGAAACAAAATTTCTATATGATATGTTTCAGTATTGAAAAACTGAATGACGGCAGTACTGCTATAGTATTAAAAAATTTGAATTTTGGTTTAGATAAGATTGGGGTAAATTATTTCAAAGCTTAGTTTTCATTTTAAACTAAAGTGGGAGGAAAGTGGGTAGTTAAAATATGTCAAAAAAAGTCAATCAATGAAACTACAATAATAAGTTAAGAAAGGCTAATGTTTGTAAACTGGTCGGCACTTGGAAGAATTGCCTCCGCTTGAGATGCTTCATATAGTAACGTATTTTGTTTTCGCATTCAGGGGAAATTTTTAGGGAGAAAACTTAAATTCTTCAAGTGGGAGATTTTCAATACAACTTAGTTTTCCACGTAATGATTCTAAGTTTTCTTTCTTGAATTTTCCTTAGTTTTTCTGAAACTAAGATTCTTTCTGCATTTACGCCCAGAACTGATTTCTGTCTTTCACAACACAAGCACTTTAAGGTGAGTTGCTTCTATCTCCGCTGATTGATCCACAATCTAACATTTTGAGGTCGTTGTCCAACTTGTCTTTAGGTCCGTAAACATGGTCATCGCTTAGACTTTCTTTGACGTATGCCAGGAGTCGCGTTTCCATAAAAATTTTGAAGTTAATCTCCAACTCGACGCAAATTTACTTTACTCAGCTGGCGGAACCGTGTGTCTTTTTTGCTCGAGTACTTGTATTGATGCAAGTTGCACTAGAATCCAAAATTAGTGCTTCAAGAAAATAAATTTTAAAGTTACAGGCTTCGAAATACCTGGGTGTAGTGTTTTATGAACACCTGTCATTTATTACTTATTACGAATATATCGCAAAATTGCACCTGCAACTACTGCTATGCGCCAATTGCACAAATTCCTGAACTTACAATTATTTTAAGGCGCCTTAAACTTCTTCGTGTTTTAATACAAGGGCATTATACTCTTCCATGTTGGGGTGTAATATAATTTGAAATAGCAGACTTGAGTAAGTGAGTAACTTGAGTACATACAATCTAAGATAGATCAGCTTATTGGCTCATTTTTTGACCCATGTTCTTTTAAATTGTATTCTAAGTTATCCTGAATAATACTCAATAATGGTACTTGCATAGAAGATAAAACTGAGGAAAGGTTAAGAATAAAACAAAAAACCTTAATATTAACAAGAAACATTAAAAGTATGTCTCAGGCATTGCGGCGATCGCCAACTTCTTTGTATAAATGAGTGATTTAGATTTGCAAGCCATAGCAAATTGGAGTTCCCTTCCGGTAAATGTGGGTCGGTCAGCAATCGCTTTCAGCCTTTTCAAAAAGTGTTAATAATTTTTGTTCAAAATCTAAAAAGGGCATCTTTTTAATTTGTTGCCACTAATTATCTATTGTACATGATTTAGGTAAGTTTGTTGTTATTTGTGATAACAACTAAATATTTGTTTTGTGTATCCATAATAAGACAATCATTAAGCATATTCATGTGTTTGATCTCGGGCAGTATAATTTCTCGCTTATAAAAAAAACCAACCAAACCGAAATGCATTGTTAGTTGATACAATGTTATCTTGAGTGCTTTCTGGCAACTGTAAAAAAGGACAGCTCAAAGACATGACGATTAAATTTAACTGGGTGGTTGGGTGCTTTAGAACTTTCGCTAGCGTATCACAAATTTTGCTTTTATCAGTTAAAACGTTTTAATTTTAAAAAATTTTAATGCGTTTATTGTTTATAGAAAAACTAAGTTGTGGTATACCCCACTCAATTTTTTTGAAGCGTTTTACAACCCTACTGGAATTGAATTTCTTAATGATTCCAAACAAAATTTGTTTAGATTTATTCTATGTTTGTTTGGAATACAATTTGAAAAAGGCATAAAACTTGTCTGAAGATTGTATCCTTAAGCAAAATCCATCTTGCGTGCATCTGGAGGATTGTAAACAACAATTAGAATAATCAGCTTGTTATGTGACGACCAAATAAGTAAGGAATTGAGTTCTGAATGAGGAGAAATGTCAACCTCATTAAGAACTGTAATTTGCAATGAGCGATAATCCTTCCTTAAGCACAACGCCGTACCGTATCCTTTATTGCGCACTCTATAAAAACGTGATAAACTGCATCGCCCAACCAAAAACTCCTCGGATTTGGATGGTAGTTTTAACACAGTCTCAGTCACTGCAAAGAGCCAACTACTGCTTCTGTGTCGCCCATTTTTGAAATTCAATTCAATTCAATAGCTTTAGCTTATTGCACAATATAAGAGTGCAGGAGCGTAAACGCGAACAAAATTTTCAAAATAAATTATAAGACAACTGCACTTACAGTTACAGTAAAGAATGGCAATGCTGAACTTCGGCTGTACTATTTTGTCAAAGACAAACTGTCAGAGTATCAGGCGGGCTTCAGAAAAGGGAAATGCTGCCAAGATCATATGTTCACCCTATGTTACATGATGCAAGTGCAACTCTCAAAAGGAATTGTATGTATGTATAGCGTTGGTCATATTTTTTTTGGACAAAACCGACGTCGGAATGTACAATAATTAGTGAGGAAAGGTCTCATTAATTTACATTAATTCCTCCGAATTACAACCAGAATAAGTCTGGTCCACCAAATCCTCTCACAGACATTGCAAAATTTTTCCTCATGCAGGGTGTCCATTAATGAACTATAGACACTTTGAACAATCATAACTTCAAAACTATAACTTGTAGCAAATTTGTTTATGGTATTTTGGAAAAACAAGTGATCAAGAGTAGGATGGCGGTGCTGTAGAAAAAATTGGGTTTGGGCCTGGCGGAGGTGTCGCTCAGGCGCGGCGCTGCTTTGTGCAGCGTGCGATACTGAAACCACCCGACTCAAAACACACTGAGCCAACTCAAAATTGCTTTGTCTTTCCAAAAAACCAAAAATAAAGTTGCTACGAGTTATAGTTTTAAAGTTGTGTTATAGTGATTGTTCAAAGTGTGCATAGTCCATTCTGGAACACCCTATACAGAGTTAAATCAGTGCCAATAAAAGATCTAACTTGAATGGAATTTACGTCGAAAAAAGCCCAGCCTTACTTGGATGCAAGGCAGGCAGCCAGAGAAAACCAATTTTTTTAAAAGCCCGAAGGCACCTTAATATTACTGTCGACAGTTTGTTGAAAGCGGAGTTATGCATGTTTATTGGGTGCATCCGCTTTAGTCCGTTTGATACATAGTCTGGATACTGGATTACAGAAATTAACACCAATGAACTACGCCGGCTGGCTTAGAAAGTAATAGTTGTGTTGCTGCTTTTTAACCCTCTCACTAGGGCATCTAAACAGAAAAAAAGAACCGGTTTCAAAACCGGTTATTTTTCAATTTTTTATTAACCGAAATTCCGGTTTTGGCCACCTCGAAAACCGGTTTTTATTGAAGTTTTCGGCTAAATTCAGGTTTAAATTAAATGCAATAAAATTTGGCCTAAAGAAAAGCCAAGAAATCATTAGGCGGATAGAGCGTAGAGCGCCCTTAAAAGAATGAAACAAGATTTTTTTGTGTATTTTTGTTAAAAACTATACTTTAAATTATTTGTACTTGGTTTCCGCCGGAGAAATGATTTTAAATTAATAAAATGGATATATGCGCACATTTCGAAAGAATTCCTGAAGAGTGAATATAACCAGTTAACACTGCAACGCGGTCCAGATTAACAACGGTTTGGTTTGGTTTCTTTATTAGTGTGAAAATGCATTCATACAGACAAAATATGCTTATTGATTATTTGTGTGTACTGGTGTCATTATTTTATGTGTCAAATTTGATAATGTGTAATTAGCACTAAAGAATTGGTTTAGTTGGCAGTTACATAATAGGTTGAAGGTTATAATGCATCTAATATCTGAATTTTTAAACAATTCAGACAAATTCCACTAGCTGGTGTTATTTATAACATGAACTGTATCTGATCAGATATCTAAACTGAAATCGAATCAGATAAAATCAAAAACTACATGATCTGAATTAGCTGATCTAATGTTAACTAATATGCCTAACCTAACTTGTTCTTACGCACAGCTCTAAGCATCATTCTTTAGTTCTTATACGTTGGTGTATGAATTTTATTAATTTTAGGGTCATTCCCAGCATTGCCTACGTTGTTTGATTTTGAATAGATTTCATAAGTTTACACTGGGATTCCTCCAAAATGTGCGCATATATCCATTTTATTAATTTAAAATCATTTCTCCGGCGGAAACCAAGTACAAATAATTTAAAGTATAGCAACCTCAATAGTACACAGTATCTTGTAAACAAAAATATTAGAAAACATGTAATATTGTAATTTGGTACTCTCATAATATTAATTGATGATATTGCAACTACTATTTCCGACATGAGTGTGCCCCAAGACTTATTTTCTGTTGTAGTGTAAATATTTAGAATTTTGGTTTTGAAACCGGTTAACCGAAAGCACTGTTTCTATTCTAGTTTAAAATTAAGTGCAAAAGTTCAAGAGTTCATCAGTTATCATTTCCTTGTTATTTGATATTTGTCATTTACCGTTAGTAGGTATTTTGTTCTGCATGTTTTCATTCATTTTGA
>JAAXYW010002398.1:0-15533 GCA_036851895.1 Orthonychiurus folsomi
CAATAAAACACTACGCCGCAACGCTCCGTATCCTTTAACCCAGTGGAAAGGGGAAATGCGGATTTCCAAATAATATTTAACCCATAACATATGGGGAATTCAAAAAGCATTGAGGCCCCATGTTTACACAAAAAACATTGCAAGCAATGCCTAGCATGCTGAGGAAAGAGGAAGGCCGGGTTGGGATCTTTGACTATCTCAGCGCAGCAAAGCGGAGGAAATATTTCATTTCATTTCAACCTTGGCCGCCTTTATTTAAACATTTTTCATATGTTCAAAGTGAATGGAGTAATTCCAATCAATTCATTTCAAAATGAATTTCCCAAAGTGCGAGAGGTGAAAGATTTTTGGGTGAGTTACTTCAAAAATTATACAGTTGCAGAATTACAATCCACACACGTGTTGCTCAATTATGGTTGAGAATAAGTGGCTGGTGACATGCGGATTGTTCAGGACAAGGCTCACTTGAAGAAAAGTCTGACTTTCCAGTTCCAAAACCAGAAGAGGAGGATTTTAAAGTGTCTGACAGGTAAACTGTTCAACTATAATAAAATATTTATTAGATCCAACAGTAGTATTTGTTAATTAAAATTTCAGCCCTCCAAAGGGACTGATTTGATGTCTGAGGGCATGCCAAAGAAGTATTCCGGGATTTCCCAGCAGCTGCAGTGCAGTGCCCGCTTGCCTGGAAACCAGGAAGTTGGCATATAGCATGCGACAGTTGCGCGCGCGCTGATTGGCATGGCTTCTGCGCTGCTGCTTCGGCACTTCCGTTCTGCAACGGAAGTGTAGCAGCCGTCGTATGCCAGCTGCCCGTTTTGCTTCCCAGCTCCCCCCGGGTGATTGGAGCAATCCCCCCCCTCTTCCCAGCCGCGCGCGCACTCCCCCTCCCCACCCAAATAGCCTGAGGCTACAAACAGGGAAAATAAACCTAAAGATACACTACTCCTATCATTAATGCTTTATTCCTATCATGCCACCGCCAATCTGTAAGGAAGTTGCCGACTAACACTTTAGAATTCGCAGGAGGTCGGACTTAAAGGAAAGCAGAATTGCAATGCCGTCAGCAATTCTTCAGCTTTCGCAACAGTACGATCTGAGAAGTTGGTCGTGTCCGCTGCAATCGCAGCAGTAACTACTGGACAGTGACATTAATCTGTTTATGCAGATATCTCCATTTGTTGCCCATTTCTAGTCGAAAATGAATGTCAGTCTAAGAAGCTCTTCACAGTCCGCAACCCTCCTAGCCAAGCTAGTCGTCGGACACGCCCTAACCATAACTACGTCCATGTAGCCTTTCGAACTCACATCAACATCAAACCGGAGAAGCTTGTAAAGGTAGGCGACTGGCCTTTCATTTTCCAGAGCCTGCAAGAGAAGAACAAGGAAATAATGGCCAAGGGATTCAGTTGCAGCATCAACTATCAAAGAGTAAGGGCGGCTGTGTTTAGTTAAATGCAACAACTGGGTCTTGTCCATGTGCTCGCGAGACTTTGATATTGGTTGGGGGTCAGGGTCTCTATGGTGGACAAACTCATTAATTCTATGCAACTCCAACAAATCAAACATAGAAGGATGGAGCTCGAATGACATGTACATTTTTGTCTCTGCATAAACAAGATTAAGCATCGACTGTGTGCTTTATTGAATTCGAATGAATGAATGAATAAAGATACATTCTCCCATTTTTGCAAGGTGCCTAATTCCTGGTAATGCAGCTGAGTGTGTCCATTTGTCTTGGTCAGCACTTTAACTTTAAATTATATATAAAACTTTAATTCAAAAACTCATCACTGTGAAATCAGGGATGTGTTACACGTCATCCATGTCAGACTCTTCTGGCGCGAAGACCGTGTCGTCGTCGTCAACCTCTGGCTCAGTGCCAAACAATTGTTTGGCAGATTTCGGTTTGGGCGCACCTTCAGATTGGTCATCAGCATCTCCATGGAAAAGAAGGTACGTCAGGCGCATTGCCTCTAATGCTTCCTCCACATCAGCCATCCCAGTCCTAGTTGGGTCGTTGTAATCCAGAATAGGCATGCTGAGTTCGACATCCGTCTCTACGATGTCTGTATCATATATTTCCGGGATAGCACGGGCATCTCCCTCTCATGATCATCGGATCGTCATCAGACTCCGAGTCATCGCCAGCGGGAATCTGCAAGTTTGAACTTGTGTACTGTGTAACTCAAGCCAAATTTAAATGCATACATCTACAGTTGTCGGCGGAATTTCATCAAACCAGCCGTTCTCCTCCCAGTACTTCCATCTAAGGTTGGCCACATTCCCTTAGTGCTTCTTCCAGGTTGCAGATGGGTACTCCCTTAGCCTTTTTTCAGTTAGCGCTTCTAATTCACGTATGTTCAGGTTCTTGTTCGCTTTGATTGCATGTTTAATATTTTTCCACACCCACTCAATGACGCTTAGTAATTAATTTTCGTCATTTGACGAACCAAGATTAATTTACCTACCTCATATCCGTGCCAGAAACTGGACATAATGTCTTCCCTAATTTCGGTACATCCGTGGTTCTTCATAAAGTGAATGAAACTGCCCAGCCAGGCAGGCTTCATGTAAGGTAAGGATAAATTTTTCCTTACCTTTTACCTAGCAACCTTTGATGCTGGTATGGACTGCTGTTGGCTGCATATTTACTTAGAGCCATATCTGGGTTTGTCTAGACGGCTATCTATAGTGTCGCATCGCAAAAGTTTATTATCAGTATTATCGTTTCCCGTACCCGGCCGTCACACTTTCGCCAATTTGATGCAGCGAATGTTGTCCTTCACCAAGTGCCCCACCTTGACTTCATTAATGAGTGACGAACATGGGGAAAAACCATGACCTCGAGGTGTTCCGAAACCACTCCTTCGAGGAACAGCTAGCACCACTCTCTCTCCCTTACGTGTAAAGCCCGGGGTAGTTTACCACCCTGTGCCGGTCCACTTTGTCTGGTTACTGCGAAAGACCCTCAGTTGCACCACCATTTTCTCCCTTGGGTGTAACTTCCCGGAGAATTGAACCAGCCTGTGCCGAACCACCCTTTGCAAATGGGTTGGAAGCTGCGCCATTAGTTATTCGTTGGGTTCCACTTTTCTCAACCCCTGCACCTGGGAGTGCACCACACTGCAGAGCGAGGATTATTGCTATAATCGCAAAGCCTGCACAGCCTGGCATAGCGTTGTATGCCTATATCACCACTGCCATCAAAGTCAGCGCAGACAGAATAGATAAATTTAGAAATGTGATACATAATTGCGGAAATAATGTAATAAAAAACATTGCGAAAAATGCGTCTGTTTTTTTTTGTTTTATTCTTGTCGTTTCAAAACATTTATTTTTAATTTAGTGAGTTGTGTTATTATCACAAAAATTGCAGTAGCACTGGGCAAAACCATTATACTCCATTTCAGAAGGAGCCATATAAAATTATTTTCCACAACGTGTAAGAAGCTACTTATCTCCTTGAATAGGTCCCTTTGTAGACATTCTTTGCAGATGCAGTATGTCCCCATGTGTGTTTTATTCTGTGCTGCTGTCACCAGAAAAGCAGAGCCTTGACATGCAATTTGCATAACCTACCAAAGCGCTCTTCCTGGTCCCAAATTTACGTTGATGTTTCCAAAATCGTGGTCCTCTTTGTGGAAGCTGCTTATGCTCCCACTTTCTCCCATAAGGTAAAGCTAACCCAACGAGAGATATTTGTAATATAAAACAGGCATGCTTTCAATTGAGTGTAATTGTTAGCACCATAATCCGAATGCCAGTAAACACCTTGTTTACTGGAACAGTTCAACCTATGCTGATGACATCTTTTCTCCTTTGAGAATGTCTTGATTGATCTCAGACACTCGTAGCTGAAGACCTTCAAACTCACACCCACAAGCACTGCCAATTAGCCAAAAAATTGGCAGAGTAACCAACATCACTAACACAGACTTTCGCGAAAACATTTCAATTTTGTTTGCTTCTGTTTGGGTTTTGATTAACTGGAATGGGTTCGGTTGGAACGCTTTCATAAACTCGAGAAGCAAACACTAACACTGCCGATTACAAACACAACTAAAAAAGTCAGCTTGATGCTTGATAAGCTTTTAAAGCGCCCTACCTCACACTTTCCTTTTCTCGTTTGACTACTTTCTTTTATATTTGAATGAGTCAGAATGAGTCAAAAATCTATTTGTTGTTTACATAAGTCACACAAGCCTTACCTCACATCATACTTTCCTTTGCGCCGCTTGACTACTTTAATTTCTTTATGAAAGGGCCGGTTTTGTATAATATTTTTCCGCAATTTTTTGGCACAAAACTGCATTAAGCACTACTTTTACATACACTATGTAGTTAAGGTCAAAATTTTTTTGAAAAATACCCCCAAGCCGCCGAGGGAAAGTATGGTTTGGGGTGCCTGAATATATTGCATATTTCAAGCAATACGCGCGAACACGCGATGCTGCCAGACAATGAACCACTATCCGTGCAGAGCGGGCCGATTTACAAAACAAAAAAATTGATTGTAGATCTACAACTTGCAAGAAATTTGAATAGAATTTAAGAGATTTATTTATAATCGTCCAACGTATTTCTGAATAAATGTGCTCGAATTTGATGTAAAATGTGTTACTCAAAATGGCATTATTTGGAGCATTTTTGCAACGCAGTTTGTAAGTCGATAATCAAAACATCATCAATAAATTCTGCATAGCAGAGGTCCTAAGGGCAGCTGCTACACAATGCATACTAACTAACCTCACACAACGTTCTACCCTCTACTCCAAGTTCATATCGCCCTTCAACTTATGCAATGAATTTCCCCTAATAACCTCCATGATATTCCCGCTCACAACCTTGACCAATCTTGACCTCACCGCCTTCATCAAACCCCGGCCTCACCACCTCCACCAAAATTTTGCTGCAAAAGAACCCATCATAATTGATGGGCTAAAATAATATAATAATAATGTCATTGCATAAAAATAATATCATGCAAACTAACCTCACACATCATACATGCCTTAATTACTTACGTGTTCGCACAATTTTTATAGTAGTCTCGTGCGACATGCTACACAGCATCAAACACCACACAACGTACTACCTATCTACTCCTTGTTCAAATCGCCCTTCAACTTCTGCACCAAAGTCTCCTCATAACCTCCACGAAATTTGCATGAAAGTTCTCTAAGAGAAAAACCGGAACAAGAAGCACAAAGGACCCGTTCAGATATTACGTAGTGGTATTTTCCGACTTTTTTGATACCCCCTTCCCCCTTGTAGTGCTTTAGTAGTGAAATCTCAGGCACCCACCCCCTCCCTATATATTACGTACCCTAAAAAACCATCAATTTTGAAAGAAATTTCAATGATTTTTTTCCACACCTGGTAGTAAAATATAGTGGTTTGGCGGGACCCCCACCCTCCCCTTTGACCACTACGTAATATGTGAACGAGCCCAAACATAAATCTGCTGTAATAGGAACCCATCCGCTTCCA
Source organism: Orthonychiurus folsomi (assembly GCA_036851895.1). Lineage (NCBI taxonomy): Eukaryota > Metazoa > Arthropoda > Collembola > Poduromorpha > Onychiuridae > Orthonychiurus > Orthonychiurus folsomi. The sequence goes on from JAAXYW010002398.1 coordinate 5,494, forward strand.
GCATACCGTATTGTAACGAATAGAAGCCCGGGTTTGTATTTATAAACTAGATATCTTGGCGAGGCTGCGCCTCGCTGCGTTATCTAGCCCGCTAGTTAAAAAAATATTTTAAAAAAACTAAAAACAAACACCTACGGACAGCCTCCAACCGAGGTGTAATGGCTAAGGTCCCTGCCTCCCTTTGCAATTGAGGTTTTAAAGCGTACTCTTATGCATAGATGCATATTTAAGCACTCCCTATATCGCATGCGCTTCCCCTTCTCACCTTACTGTGCGTGGGTTTTCCCTCCCAGCCTCTACACACCAGCGAGTGCAAATGTACCAAACGAGTGCAAGTGCACCAAGCGAGTGCAAGTGTAGGGAAGTATTCTGGAGATCCCCCCTTACGAGTTACGACCCGGCTTTTATTTACAAATTAATAATTATCAGCAATTTTCAGGGTTAGCGGATCTCTGAGACCAGGCTTTCCCGCCGCACAGACCCGGCCTGTGTTTGAGACCGGCTTGGCTTTTATTAAAAATTATAAGCCATTTTGAAGGTTAGCGGATCACTCAGACCAGTGTTTCCCGCCACACAGACCCGGCTTGTATTTGAGACTGGCTTTTATTTACAAATTAAAAATAATAAGCAATTTTGAAGGTTAGCGGATCACTCAGACCAGGCTTTCCCGCCACACAGACCCGGCTTGTATATGAGACCCGGCCTGCATTTTAGACCGGCTTTCATTTGTAAAATTTATAGATTTACCGGGCTTCTTATTCGGTATAATACGCTAATTCATTTGATACCGCTGCATACTACATTGATTTTCGATGTCTTCAACGTCAGAGGCCTTCCCTCAGGGGTAAAAGGTGAGCATTTTACATTTTATTGAACATTTTAAGCTGCCAACCTCCAAAATCGGTTCATTGGTTTTGAAGGAGATGGAAGACACACGCACGCACAGAAACATTTGACTTTGACATTTGAACACAAAAAAATCCATATGGAGACACCAAATTGAAGAAAAACTACCACCCCCCTACAAAAGCATATGTCTTTTTACATAATCTGCACAATATACTAGAAAAACATTATCTGAGCAATCTGGCTGCATGGTTTCTTCTGATTGGGCGAGCGAGCGTAGCGAGTGAGTCCTTCTATTCGACGGGATCGGCCCCCACTCAACAATTCTGTAGTCTGTAGGAACATAATATAAACAAATTTTGCATTGCTGTGAGCGACTTTGCTCCTTTTCGACAAGTGAGGATTCCACTCCACTTCCCATTTTAACCATGCTTAAATCATGTTGTCCGTCCGTCCGACTTGACTGTCAACGACCGCATTGCAGCGCTCATTGACATTATGACCTAAATTAATTTAGAATTAATTGGGATTAAACGGGCGTTGAGAAGCCCTGCTTCCTAAAGTGTATCACAGGAAACCAAACTATGCTGAAATAGGTGAAACGCAACACCTGTCACACAACACGAAGCACCTGTCCAATGTGGACGTGCAGCAGGATTATTCGTGTTGAATAATATCCTAGCCAAGCTACTATTTAAGAAATTTTGATTCGTTCATTTACTCGAGTTTGCGCAATGATAAGATCACATTAAGTAGGATGTAAGAATACTTTGTGGACTTTGCATACCAATGTCATCACATTAACTAGGAAGCAAAGACAATTTGCGGACTTTACTTGCGGATGTGCGAGTAGCAGAAATATTCCTTGGCGTTTTATTCAGATTTGACTTTATTATGTAGGAAACACACATCACTTGTAATATTGTATTCGGATCTGATCAAATTAAGTGGCAAGCAACAAGCAAGGCGCCTGAATGGACTCCACATGAAGGTTTGATAACGCTGGGTAGGCAGCAAGGATGGTCTAGGTCTATGGACTTTTCAAACAGATCTGACAACACTGTATGAAGCAAGGATGATTTAGATTTTTCACGGAGATCTGATAACAGTGTGCAGGAAGCAAGGATGGTATATGGATTTTACATACAGATCCGATTGCACTATGTAGGAAGCACGGTTGTTTTATAGACTTTACATGCAAATCTGATCACGTTGCGTAGGAAGCACTGCTAGTTGCTATGACCCCTAATATGTTGTATTTACAAACACTCAAATTAGCATGCGGAGCCAAAATATCCAAAGAGGTTAGAAGCCTTCCTTTCCCTATAAACGCCTTCTGATCTCTTTAAAAATATCATTTAGAATGCAGCGCTGCAAGGTATGCCATTTGCTTCCATAGATAGCACCATTGTTGGTGTTGGCATGGCGTAAATTTACTCAAAATAACCATAGTGCCTCGTACTTAACCCTTTTAAATACCGCTGCATATTACATTGATTTATAATATCTTCAACGCCAACCACTTGACCAAACTTGCTGGCCACGAACTCGACCGGAGGAGCTATGCCCTAAGGACCTCGCACACCAAGTTTCAAGCTAGTCTGACCAAAAACAAAAAGGCTAGATTACGGACGACGACGACACTATACTCAGTGGAGGACCTATAATAGCGGCAGCTATAATAATATGCATCATGTTACCAATAAAGCAAGCTTGACTCAGTAATCCGTTCATTGAACTAATGACTGAAATGTCAGACAAGGGGTATTGTCATTGTGTTGTCTGGAGCTACAACAATTGAGAAGTTGTGGGAGCTTACTAAGGTATTCAATTCTTTAGTGATTTTTTTGGTTTCTTCTGTCACATTTAAGTGTCAAAAATCAAAACAATGGAATTTGATTTTCCAGCCTCCAATATTTTCCTAGATTCATTCAATGTACACTTATTGACGACTTGTGTAGACAATGGTGTTCAATAACTATGAATAATATCGCAGACTGCTATAAAAACACTTCTGAATACTGAATACTACATATCGAGAGCACTAAGAATTTTTGAATTGGATCCCAAAATGTCTGAAAGTATAAAACCGATTTGTGTTTTTTTATTAATCATCTTTGGAACTGCCCATTCGGTAACAAGGGAGCATTAAATTTAAATTATTTGTTGCGCTTAAGACCTTGCACATATACTAAAATATTTTCAGGCAACGTTTGACGTTAATAATGTCAAGAATTCAGCACTGAACTTTGTCAGTATTGGCCAAAAGAATAATAAGGCTCCTTCTGTAAATGGTACATGCACTGGCTTTCTGGTTTAATTTTCCTTGTAGTAATCTAGAATTTTGAGGCAGACGTAAGCTGTGGCGAGCACAAATTAACACCAACCGAAAATTTAAGATTGAGCACTCCATTCGCTAGTTATGGGGTCCCCGTCGCAGCTGGGTATCAATGCACTTGGGAATTTTACGTGAATACCTCAAACTTCATACAAAATAGAATGCAAAATAGAATACGATTGGTAGAGGTAATCTAAAATTTGTATCTAGGGAGCCGACGGCTGCACTCCTTCAATTTCTTGTGCTGATCAGTTTGGTCTTCCGGAATCCGCGAATTGCAGTGGATTGACCAACTTAGAAATAACCGATGGCTTTTCAGCATCTCACAAGTAAGATTGCAAGTGCTATGGATTTTTTCTATTTGTTATATTAGCGCAATAAGGATGACCCATGAAAGATTTACTTTATGGTAACAGGTATTGCGGAAATAAAGCACCAATTAATGTTACAACTGGTTCAACAGTCATGCAAGTAATTTTTGCAAATATGGCACCACCCACAGGCCCACCGCCCAAGGGATTTATTTGCATCGTGTCCTGTGCTGTTAAGTCATCTCAATCTAATTACCAAGTTGTTTCTAATCCGGTGTCAACCCCTACTCCTGCTAATTGCAGTTAGCAGTTGAAAGTTTATGTACTTGTTAATTGCGAAAGCAATATTCACTTGTGTATTTATGTGTTCAGAATGCGGCGTGCCAGGCACCTCACCTTCAGCCACACCCCCTGCAACCGGACGCGTCGTTGGAGGAAAAGCAGCCAAACCGCTGTATTGGAAATGGCAAGTATCCCTCGTTCCAAAAACCAGACGAAGTCCATTCTGCGGTGGTTCATTAATAAATGATAGATTTGTTTTAACTGCCGCACATTGTGTAGTGACTACAGGGTACGCTTTATTAAACTATTCAATATTCTAGGCTGGCTAATTAAGAAATTAACAAATAATAATATTTGCCAGATTGGTAGGCTTCCCAGCAGCAGCCGACGTGGTTCTAAATGATTATGACATTAAAAATTCAACGGAAACAATTACGATCCGACGCAGTATCCTAAAAGCGTATCCTCATCCATTTTACAAGTAAAGAAGATAAAACCACATATTTTGGTCTTATTTTGCCCAGCCTATACGGATTTATTTATTTTAGTGCAATTAATCAGGACTATGATTATGCTCTTGTGGAGTTTGAGCCAGTTAATTTAACAAGTCAGGAGGAACCAAAAGTGACGCCTGTGTGTCTACCGCCCCGTGCCTCTACGGAAACTTACGTCGGTGTAATTGGAACAGTTACTGGATGGGGAACTACCTCTGAAGGGGGATCCCAACCAGACGTTCTTCAAGAAGCAGACATTCCAATCATTAGCAACGAGGAGTGTAATAAATTCTATGAGAATAAGATCACAGCTAGAATGCTTTGTGCAGCTTACCCAGAGGGGAAAATTGACTCTTGTCAGGTTCACCATTCATAAATTTAATCACATTTTATTGGTGTCATGATTTTTTTTAAAATGGTGCGAATTGATTCTTAATTGTGGCAGGGCGATTCCGGCGGACCATTTGTTGTGAATAATGATGGGGTTTACACGAAGGTGGGAGTAGTGAGTTTCGGTGAAGGTTGGTTACATTGAACTACAAGTCAGGAGGAACCAAAAGTGACGCCTGTGTGTCTACCGCCCCGTGCCTCTACGGAAACTTACGTCGGTGTAATTGGAACAGTTACTGGATGGGGAACTACCTCTGAAGGAGGATCCCAACCAGACATTCTCCAAGAAGCCGACATTCCAATCATTAGCAACGAGGAATGTAATAAATTCTATGAGAATAAGATCACAGCTAGAATGCTTTGTGCAGCTTACCCGGAGGGGAAAATTGACTCTTGTCAGGTTCACCTTTCATAAATTTAATCACATTTTATTGGTGTCATGATTTTTTTTAAAATGGTGCTAATTGATTTTTAATTGTGGCAGGGCGATTCCGGCGGACCATTTGTTGTGAATAATGATGGGGTTTACACGAAGGTGGGAGTAGTGAGTTTCGGTGAAGGTTGGTTACATTGAACTTTTGATTTACAGCTTTTAAATTTCTGATTTTTTGCATTTGCTTTTAACTTTCTCATAATTTAGGTTGCGCGCGTGCAGGCAAACCTGGCGTATATTCTAGAGTTACAGGTTAGCAAATCTGAAGATTCTTTATACAATCCTAAAGTAAAATTAATTCTATTTATGATTAACAGAAGCCAATGATTGGATCAGATTGATAACCCGAAAGGCTGTTTATTGTCAATCTTAACATGGACTACATACTTTATTAACGGTGGGAAGAAATCTCCATTATCAACGGTCGAAGAATAATAACTACTGTTCCCCTTGAATGTAATCTTGAAAGGGCAATAAATATATTGCAAGTATGACGCCCGATCATTTTTTTGCAATATATGACGACGACGACAGAGGATAGCTAGGGCTAAATTTATATCTCAATATACCAAACACAATCGTTCTGCAATATGAAATTGTTGAATTGGTTTGCAAAGGCAAAAGTCACGTTTTTGTAATTGAGTATGTGAGCACAGAAATCTTTTAGCACTAATAAGTTATTAGGATTTTTTATTAGGATGAACGGTTTTTTGTTTTGATCTGGAGCAGATTTCAATGCCGTCGGANTCTTTTAGCACTAATAAGTTATTAGGATTTTTTATTAGGATGAACGGTTTTTTGTTTTGATCTGGAGCAGATTTCAATGCCGTCGGATCTCGTATTTTGCTCAATAAAGAGCAAACCACTCAACGCAAAGATCACATAATCTGACGGAAATGGCCATTTATGCGGTGCACAATCTGATTTTAAAGTACAACACAACGTAATTACTAATTACACTTCTTACGGCGAGCATGACAATAATCATCACTTACGCTCCTGTACTCAAACAGAAAACAGGTCTAGTATTTTAGATTCAACCTTCAAGCAATTCTGGAGAGATTAATTCCAACTTTTGAACCACAGCCAATCATACGCATTATTAAATCTCTGATTGTATTTATTCATAGTCATTCAGTATTTAATCTTTGACGCGCATTATTGTAAGACACTTTTGTATTGCTGTGACTAATATGTCTAGTGTGTAGAGAGCAAGTTTATTGTATTAGGTAGGCTTCGACAAGTCCACTTCTTTGATGATATCGGACAACCTTCCATTCTGTTCACCAAGAGTACGAAGTCGTCTTTTGTTGGCTTCAAGTACCATTTTCATCGCTTTCTCCAAATCATTCAAATCTGAATATTTCAAATTGCAATTGCACAATTACAATGTGACTGAAGTAAATTAGTCAAATTGGAACTAACTCTCGGTTGGTGGACAAATTGGACCATTTAAATCAGGGTATGTCCTTAGAAGCTCCAGATCCGCTTTGTAAGCATTCAGAGTAGCTTGCAAGCGTGCTTTCTCCTGCAATCTCTCTTCGCAGATGGCGGCCTTTATACTCTCAGTCAAGTAATGTGCTTCCTGGTTAAAAATACGAGCATATAGATAATAAAAGTTGTAAGGCTGAAAAAGAGTTCGCTAGTATCTCCGCTGAAAACTTTCTAGGTGACAACTTTAGTTTGCCTGAATGCGTTTCATCGTGTATAAAGTTAACAATATAAAAATAAATGTTAGTTGTCTATTCTATTCACCCTGGTTTCTTTCTCCATACGACGATTCATGGGTTTCAGTTTCTTCAACCTTGCGTAAATGCTTGCGGTGCTCCGAGTCGCATTATCCCGTTCAACTTTGAAACCGATACGCAACTCTTGCATATACAACTTTAAATCCCGATTTCCATTTTGTCTGGCCTTCAAGTCCCCTTCCATTTTTACGCGATCTTGAGCAGAAGTCTCACACAATTTCTTCATTTGTCGAATGGATTCTAATAATTTTCTCTTTTCAGCACCGCATGAACCAATAAACTCCTGTTGATTCTTTAGTTCTGTGGATAATTCATGGTTCTCCGCACTGAGTGCTTCTAAAAATCAAAAAAACAAGTTACTGTTTACTCTCATTTGAATAAGAGCAGGCCAAACTTTTGACACGTTTTGAAAAAAATCTCTGAAGGCGAGAGTTGACGGATTTGTTATGGAACAGGAATGGCTCAAAAGTGTTCGGAATTTTGAGGTATTTGTATTTTTCACTTCATTGGACAATTTCAGTGACTAAATCACAATTTGCTTAATTTGAAAGAGAAATGATGTTGGTGTCATTTGGTTTAAAATGTCGAATTTGTTGTTTTTCAATTCCGTATTTCTATTAACGTGATGAATCATGGTATGATCAAAAATTAGTATATGGTATTGAAAACTGAGTTATATGAAATAGTAACAAATGCTTCTATTCTAATCCTTGACGAAATTTCGACCTTTCAATTTGCCTAAGTTCATAAAGACCGCAAAATCAAAATGTGCCCTATAGCATTAAAGTCGGAAATGCCATTCTGCTTACCTAAATCTTGCTCGAGTTGTCTTTTAGTTTTTCTTTGTTCTTGAACCTGCTTCGCCAGCTGGTACACATTTCCTCGGGCTTCAGCTTGCAGTTGCAGTAAATCATGCTCATGTTTCGAATTGTCCAACATCTGCTTAGTTTCGGCAAACACACTTTTTAGGCTTGTACGTTCTTTCGATACTTGTGCTGGAATATTTGAAATTATAACAAATTAGGTGACGGTAGTTCTTGTAAGATATAGTTTATTTGTTGAACCTATGGATGCAAAGGATTACAGGCAATTAATTGTAAGATCCGTGCCCTAAACTCTACACTATTACGTAAACTCATGCACTGCAAAATTAGTTGTTTCTGGCTGTTTTCTTTAATTTGCTAGTTATTAATTTAAGGTGCGGCTTTTAACTACTGATATTAATCCTTACTCAATCTAGCAATGATGGAAGTACAGCACAATTTTACTTCGTCGCGCACCAGTTCCAGTGGCTGGAGTTGTCGCATGTCCTCTTGATTTCTATAATGCCAGCTTACAATTATTCATTAACACAGGAATTGCGTGTATTATTAAAAGCGACTCACTCCACTTCTTGTTCCTCGTATTCTTTCAATGTGGTATCAATGCATTTTTTCAGTTCCTTTTGGATAAATCTTAATTTGTTTGTAGTTTTGTTACATGTACTGCACAATCCACGCTTATCCCGCTTCATTACGACAGTCTTGTCGGTTTGGGGTACTTTGTGCAGTTCACGGAAATAAAAAGTCATTTTTCGAATCAATCCTGTCATTGTTGGCACCTGAAATACAATAATACAAACTTATAAGATTGAATTGTTCCAAGAGAAGCTCAGAACAACTGTACATGGGTTCTGTTCTGATTAAAGTCTTACTATAATTTCCACCATCTCTGACTTTTTTTCATTGCGACCCTGTTTGTTGTACATCAATCTGAGCTGGCTGACTATAGCCATATGAGAATAGAAAAGTCGGTCAATGCACAACTTCGCCAAATGAGTGTACACTTCCTCTTCGCTCAGTTCCGCTTCCCATCCATGGAGCTCCAAAATGGATTTCTGAACATCAACATCCTTCATTTTTCTGTAGGGTTCCTTCCAGGAGTTAACAACGCCATATTCATTTTCTCCGGCAAATTCTTTGACTGCCCTTCCAATGTCAATTAGAACCAATTCTAAGGCCCGAATTCTTGATGAATGACCATGCTTTCTGTTGGAAACACCTTCCATTTTTATGTCAAAAACGTATCGCGATGCAACAACAGTGAAATACTACACACAACGTTGCAACAAACTGTTTTGAATATAATAATGAAAATAATATTTGTTATTAATTTTTGCAAAAATAATGCCCTAGCAATGTGCGACAGGCATTTTACAATTTCAAGTTTTAGACGGATGGAAAACGTCCACTGCTTGTTCTTATCTACATAACTGTTTTATCAACCGACGGTACACTCATTTCAATCGTTAAAATATATATTATTTCAAATTTCTTAATATTTCTTAATTGAACTGGAAAACGCAATCTAATGAAGAAATAAACAAGAAATCTAAAAAAAGATTACACGTGCGCGATTTATTTTGGAAAGTATGCTCTTCTAACAGAGTTTGCTGTCTATAAGACTCGTCAGTAACAAAAATTGATGTAAAAATTGTCACTTAGTTTCAACTGGCTAATTCAGTTTGGTTTATTCATATGTATTTATATCATATTTGGCAGTGGTATACATTTCAACTTGTCGAATCAATTCGCACTTTTAGCCTCACTTGCTCACTTTCCATGCTTGGGCAGTTTATATTCACATCTGTAATGGGAGGCCTAGACACAGAACATTGAATGAAAAGTTAGGTTGTGATATTATTTCAATAATAGCAAAATATAAGTAAATATTACCAAATGATTAACTTACGACAAGTTTTAACAAATTGCTGACGAAGAATCCAGACGAAATTTAATCTTTCTCAGTGTATGAAGAGCGAACGTCTTTCAAATTTATTAACGAGTTCTCAAAACTGGCACATTGTTTTTCAAGGATTTCCATTCTATACCGGTTTGCTGCAATTTGACATTCCATTTCTACCTTCATATCCATTTGTTCTGCACAATCGCCAAATAATAAAATTTTCAACAGCATGTGGAGGATGAAAATTTGAAGTAAAACATAATGTAGAGCAGACAATAATGTAACTAATATACAGGACTAACCATGTTCAGGTTTCGGCACGGTTTCCGGATAAAATGTAATCAACTCCAGTTGTTCCTGCACTTCCTTTATTTCGACTTCCAGACGTTTAGTTTCCTCGTCTTTTGGCTTAATCTCGCTGTAAGCTTGATACCATTGCAATCTCTCCTGAAATTTCATTTAATATTTATATTC
>JAAXYW010002399.1:0-15531 GCA_036851895.1 Orthonychiurus folsomi
TCTAAACAATTTTCGATGCGAGATTTCCGCGGGATTGGGAATGCGGGATTGCGGGATCGATACTGAAAGAAATCCCGCAATCCAGCAAATCCCGCATGCTGGATTGGAAGCACTATTGGCGGCTCATCGGATTCAAAAGCAATATAAACCATCATTTGTCACTCAGCCACTATCCCTACCCTAGAGAACTAAGAGAAGCGTGGCTTTGATCCTTTAGCTGAACAGCTGGGCCGCTGCTGGGCCAGCCACATTCGTCAGTCAGAGCCTTAACAATAGCAGCATCCACGCTTGTTTCGAGCGTTAAAATGCGATTTGTATATTCTTTCAACTAACGTCACAAGTGGAAAAGGATTGCGAAATCTATTTTATATAACTTTGGCATTTGCTCCCAAATTGGCAAAAAATGTGAACAAATTTAAAAGATTCTGCTACAGAATAATATGTGTCAAAGATAATGTTAGATGGAATGTGGTTTTTAGCCTCCCACAAAGGCCAACTAAAATCGTGAAATCTTAGTTTAAAGATTAGAAGCGGAATAATATCTTTGTGCCGGGCGGTGCACGGTGGTGCATGGAGCACAAAAATTTGTTGACCAAGTGTCCAATAAAATACTCCAATATTTTATAGGACAGCAGGCCGCACCTGTTGCGGGAGACAATATATATTATGTACTGCACTTTAAACATATATTCTACTCTTGACTGAAAAGTGAAAATAAATATTACGTTAACTTATTTGACATAAAATATGATGAATCGTTTTATCGTTCCGAATTCTTTCGGCATAGAACCATCTAATTTTATTTTCTGAAATTACAATATACAAAGATTATCAGAACAGAATGAGTCAGTAGTAGTAGTAAGTTATTTGTAATAAACTGTTCAATGCATGCTAACAAATAATTTCAAAGTAGTTTTATCCCCAGACCCCCAGACCAGATGCCAAATATTTTAATCTTTTTCCTTTACATATTCGTACTATTATTACTAAATCTAATTCAAACCATCTTCAACGGAGCATTCAAGTTTTGTTATGTAAGCCAACTAAACTTGACGAGTGTCGCTGGAAGTTTATTTTGGAAACTGGATGTTGATTTGATTATTGCATTATTGCATATTGGTGTGAATTGTCTTTGTGTTGGCTGAGCTGTTGTGCTTATGGGAAGGAGGGGAGGGGGAGAGGTGGGGCTTGGGATTCGGCGCAGTTGGACGGAAAGTGGCGGGCGAACTACGTACGCAATTCCACTACATACAAAGCACATGCAGTCCCTCCGTCCTCTCCTTCAATTCTCCAGAATTTCAACGCAACGGCTCGTCTTCTTCATTGTGTAAATTTTCCCAACGTCATCCCGCCAAGGTCAGTCCAGTCTAAGAATTTATCAGACTGACCTATCTCCAGTGCTCTAGCTGTGCTTGAGAAATCCTGATTTTATTCATTCAACACTGAAGATGCCTGGTGTAATTCCTTCTCTTGGGGAGCTAACGCGTTTGGATTTACCGATCCCTCTCTTCTTGTCTGATCAACCCTTCTCCGAATTTCGGAGTGAAAATTACACATGGGAGCCAAGCAAGCAACTAACAATGATAGTTCGCAAACGCTACAAACCACTAAAGGTACATGTTACCGGAGCTGGAGGTGCCCTACCAAATTCGTAAGTTGTAACAACTTTTGAGCGCTTTCAGTCTCTCAGCCTTCAACTGTAATATATCCCGTTTGGCTTGGTATGATTAATACGGCCGTATTTTTTTTCTTGGAGGTGGAGGATCTTTATTTATCTCATTATTGAGTTTGATTTCTTTCTGTTGTAGATGGATATTTTAGAGATTAGATGCAAAACCATTTCATTTTTTCTAGGAATTTGTTAGCTGATGACTCAAGCGTGGGGGGCTGTCCTCTGGAATGCCCGTTTGATCCCAATGAAAACTTTGAAGAAGCCATCAAGCCAATTGAGCCGGAATCATCCTTCCCAGGAATTGAGTTTTCAGAGGAAAAATACGAATCGCTTTGCGATCAGGACTCCAGGTAAGATAAATTCACAATTGAAGTGGTGGTATTTAATTCCGATGTTACACTATTCATGTTTTGCATGGCGGAAGGCCATAATTACTTACCTTTGTCTGAAAGCATCCAATGTAAATATTTTATTTGGTATGATCATACAGGAGATTGTTGAAAGCAATGAGCGTCGAGGAGCCCTTCATAATCGACGGTCTTCATTTGAACCAACTTGCTGGCAAGTATCAACCAAGCAATCCTGTTTATCTCGCCATTGATGGAATTCCAGATCAGAAAGAAGTGGTTTTATTGGGGATGGATCACAACAGATTTCTGGAGCTCAGAATGTTGGGGCCTTATAAGGCAGAAGATACTATTATAGGTGTTGATCATTTCAATTCATATCACCAAGAACTTCCAAACATGGTAAAGTACCAAAATAATATACTCGTCTTTCGTGATAGACATGCTAATGTTGAAATATTTTATCCAAAAGACACCAGCTCAGATCAAGCGCCAGGTTCATGCTATTTACGAAAAGGTCCATGGAGAATTCAAGGCGGACGGAAAAGTTTTCATTGAATTTGTTTGGCCGGAGCCAAAGACTGTGTTCGAACCTCCGCCTGCACAAAATGCACGAGTTAAGTTGGTAAGTCAATTCTACTAATTGATGCAACCAGGTACATGCACTGTGCACGGACGAATGGGTGTTGGCAGGCTATACAAAAATAATGGCTTATATAATATAATATTGTGTAGGCCATCAGACCAATCGCAGGAGATGCGAATCCGTTTCTGGCTAGCTTGTGGAGTGAAGTTGATTCCTTGAAACGGTTACTGGAGATTTATAATTCCTTGGAACTGTCTGAGCTGAATAAAACACACCAGAGCTTGAGTATGGCAGACACTGAGTGTGCCATAAATGAGGACCTCAACAATCTTTTGAATCAACAGTCTGCTCCTGTTTGGGACAAAGGATTTGGTAAGCTGTTTGCTCACTGTTTGCTCAAAATTATGTATATAGAAATTCAACAAATATGCGTGTTCAGATTTCTCGGACTCACTGGAAACTGTGTTAGAACGGGTGTCCAATTTGGATAGAAGTGACGTCGATTTTACGGATCACGTTTGGACTGTCTTACGAAGTAACATGTCAAGTTTATGTTAGTTTGTTTTGGATATCTGAACCCACCACATTTTGTTCTCGTTCTCAGGGACAGCTTCTTCTACCGAGATAACTGAGTGCTTTCACCAAATGTGTTCAAGTGTTGAAGCTAAGTTGTACCGACCTTATGTAAGCAATTGCATATTCTTTAATTTCTTTACAACCTGCTTACTACACAATTTTTTCTACAGTTGTTCCCAGGAAACACGACTAAAATTGGAGACATGTTTAAGAGCATTCTTGGGAATGAGTCACTCAACTTTCGAGCAAAGTTGACGAACTTGCTGGCGATGGAAATGACTCTGGACTGTGGCATCCAAAAGTTATACAAAGACTATGCATTCATTCTGAAGAGTAAGTGCACAACACATATAGCATGAATTACTTGGTTCGAAATGTTGGGATACTTACTAAACATCTATTTTTGTTAGTGTGCCGCTTGGGGGAGTCTTATGAGCTAGGTGCATTTGCTCCAAGACCAGGAAGGTTCAGTGAATCTGTTCAAAGCATTGAGAAGTTGCATTGTATTCTTGAAGTATTGTGCTTATCAAGAGCGAGATTGTCTCTTCCAATGGCACAGCAAGAAGCCCAAACCCGGACTTTGTTTCAATATTTTGCCACGAAATCTTTGGATTGGAATCATACATTTCATTTTGATGTTCCAATGAATTCAGTTTCAAGTATTATTTTCGGGTAATTTTTTAAACATTGAAGGTCATTATAACCATTCAGTTTTTAGTTCGATTGTATTATGTCATATTTAAGTTTTCTAATCTTAACTCCCTAGAATGAGTCCAATCTATTGGAACTTGAAACTGGAGTCTTCCACCAGTCTTAAAATGAGCCGTACAAACATTGTATTTTCGCGAGACTTCTTCGTTAGTCATGCTCGCCAGAATTTTCGTAGTAAAGGTGTGTTTTTTAAAATTCCAGTAAATGTGAGAATTGTATTTGATCTATTGATATATTGTATTTTTTGCTAGACGATGGAACCCTTCCGCGTGGCTATTATTTCTACATTCATCGTCAATCGGATCGTCTGAACGTGCCGGATGATTAAACACAATTGACCATTACTATCGTCGATAGTTTGTCTGAAAATCTTCCAGCCGCTATCCGAGCTAACTACAAATAGATCATACACTTAAGACATGTTACATAATATTCTTTATACAACTTTTGTAATCAGTCACCATAAATAAGAAATGCGTTAGTTTAAATTTGAAACTTAAACGAGTTGCAACTTACAAATTTCATAACTGGTACGGATAGTTTTGCTGATCTCAAAATTTACTGCTAGTCCATCTTAAATACATTTTTAATAATGTTCCTTAGCTTCATCAGTTAGAAATAATTGTGATAGGTAGGATTTGAGTAGTGAACGTAAAATTTTGTTTAATTTTTGTTGACTGAGCTACACAGTATACTAAATTGTATTTCCTGATTAATTTCTGTATGGGATTTTAAAATTTTGGAATAGAATTCTGTGGTCTTCCTTTACTAGCTCCAAACCAGCTTACAAATGTTTGCCAAATGGATTCTTTTCCAATTGCTCTTCTATAACGTCTTCCAAATTGATTTTCTTCATCTCATCTTCAATTGCTTTACTCACCGGGTATTCTAAAGAATCGATGATTTGCTTTCTAAATACGTTTGGAAGTACATTGAAAATTGCTTCTAAAATGTAGTCAAGTGTCCCAGCGCCGTCGGATAGGACAGCAATGTTTCCAATATCCAGATCAATTTTCTCCAAAGTCGGCAATTTGTCTAGATTCGCGGGTTGCTGCATTTTCACTTCAGCCGTAATGTATTCTAGTTGAAATTCCAGTACCCCTTGCCTGGAGAATAGACCACCAAGCGTACTTATTTTCCACGTGCTTCGACCTGCAAACAATCCTAGTGGTAGCAAATTGCAAGCAATTAAAAAATGTTAGAAATCACCTTTTAAATTTTCTGCACCCACGTGCAATGCAACTTGTACTGCATTTTTTTCAAACCCTAGTATAATAGATCCGGTCCTATGAATTGTTGCCAATCCCTCCAGAACACCATCCGTCAACTCAAACGTTGACCAGGATTCTGCTTTGTAATCCGGTATTGGAAATGGATCCAAGCCTCGCTCACGAATTAAGTTCCTACATGGCACAGATGCATTGTTTGTATATTTCTATTCATGATACAAACGACATTTGTGTTTACCTTGCTAATGCAATGGCCATGTCCAAAGGATTTATAGAATTCGGGAACTGTTGAGGCACACTCCTCGCTTCCCTGTTTAATTGACCTCTAATGTCTCCTTGAACTTCAGCAAGAATCATTGGTTTAATGCTGTCAAATATGAAACCTCCAATGGAATTGACCATTCCCTACATATATCTCAGTATCAAAACAAATTTGAGTTCTAAGAAACCAAATCAGATAAAAACCTGCATGAGTCGTCCGAGAATCCCCAGATTTTCAAAGTCCATCTTGATGTCTTCAAATTGAAGATCCATATTGATTTGCTCTATTTGAAGGAACCCTTCACTGTCCACCATAAATATAATTTCCGATTCCGCCATGACTTTAATAATTGTTATATTAAACTTCCCCTTTGATGATGAGAACCAGGCTGACATTGAATAGTTCCCGAGGACTTGAAGTTCCTCAATTGACACACCAGCCGATGCCTTTAAAATAAGCCGAGATGCAAATGCATGATCGTTTAAGCAAATTATTTGTCATCACATCCGCAAGCTCAGAGAAATACCTTCAGCGCAGAAAGGTCAGATCTAACATGGTCTAGGCGGAAATGCCTTTGTCCATGGACTTTGATATCTTCAAAAGTCATTCTGGCACTTGAGAATTCTTGCTGCAAATTAGGGATTGGGATTGGATCGGGAACTACTCCTGCCAAATGCTTGGGAAGACCAACCGGGTCATCTTGTTTGAAATGCTGAATTAAGTTACGAACATGTTCGTTAATTTCCTCTTCGATTGCACGTCTGTCCCGGACGTTTGGATCATATTTTAAATTCGGCTCTGCAAATTTGGAATTAATTTTGCAATCATTTTCACCGTATTGTAAGAATGAATGACTGATTTTGTACTTGTAAAAGCTTTTACGGCTGAAGCAGCTCCCACAAAAACTAGCAGGATAATAAGCTTTCGGGTCATGTTTACTCTTGTAGATCACGCTAGCGGGCAACACTTATTTAAAAGTTAAATGCTAGTCACAACCACAATTGGTATTAATCAATACTTTTCTGGAGTTTAATTTGTAGGAGTGTCTTAACTGGAAATGCCATGAATGAAAGTCGAAGGATGCAGCTCAGAGCCATGGAAGCGGAGAGATCAGAGGTCAATATTTATCATTTGAAAGTGAGGATAACATTCTTTCTATTAAGAAGCACAACCTTCAATTTTTTCCGTACTCTCTAACTGAGCTGGTATGATAAATCAGAGCTTTAATTCACACTCTAATTTAAATCCTGATTTATCCTGCACTTTGCTAACATTAGTACACAGCACAGTCCAAGTTTGAGTCGTAGGTTTCATTTTCTCCGGAATGTGCCATTGAAACTTAATATCCGTATTAGCTTCAACAAAGAAATTAATTCTAAGCGTTTTAACTCGGTGTACTCAGCTAACACGCGTAACGGAGAATACACGTTTATTGTTCATTTATTGGGTAATCCAATTCATTTAAAATATTACACTTACAATCACTTTTTTAAAATTTGAGACCTGTAGTTTGAGTTTAAAACAATACCAGAAGAGACAAGTTCATGTTGGAGCAATACACAATACTCACATCAATCAGAAAGGAGGGAATAATGGTTACGGTCGTTCGACGAGACCAGAGTCTTTCGCCATTCCATAGAAAATTGAATCTTTGTTCTTCAAGAGGGCTTCAGGAGAATCAAATTCACGAATCTCACCCTTGTCAAGGACCATGACTCTGTAAAAAAAAAGTTATTTTATTAATGAAATGCAAGTTTTCCATCAGGGAGGCGGAAGGTGGCACAAGCACACCAAGTTGGACAAGATTTGTTGAACCGATACTGACAAATCTGATGTAGCTTGATGTACTGTAGTAAATCCCTACCTTGTAGAATCCATAATTGTGTTCAAACGATGTGCAATGGTGATTATTGTAGAATCCGCGAACTCTGTTTTAATTGTTTGTTGGATAAGGTCGTCAGTTTCTAAATCAACAGCTGCGGTGGCTTCGTCTAAAACTAAGATCTTTGTTTTCCGCAGAAGGGCTCTTGCTAGGCAGACAAGCTGTCGTTGCCCAACACTAAAACACCAAATTTAAAATATGCAAATTCATTTTATTATTCAAAAATTCAAACTAGAAATACCTTAAGTTATCTCCGCCCTCAGAAATTTCATGTTCTAAACCAGCACTCAATTCGCTCACAAATGTCTTCAGGTGCGACAACTGTAATGCTCTCCAGACAACTTCATCAGTAAAAGTATGAAACGGATCCAAATTAATTCTGAGTGTCCCCGAGAATAAAACAGGATCCTAGAGAAGAAACATCTAGTCAGATCCGGAAACAATAATTTATCAAAAATTCAAACCTGTGGAATAATAGTAATACGACCCCTTAGGTCATGCAAGCCTAGTTTGGATATATTTTGGCCATCTATCACAATTGACCCACCAGCAGGCTCAATAATTCGAAACAATGCTAGAGTCAAGGACGATTTTCCAGCTCCAGTTCTTCCAACAATCCCAATCTGCAAGAAATACGTACTCAGCAATTAGCATATTAGGCTCTAACCTCTGGGGAATTGGTTTGAACTACCTTCTCTGCGGGCTGGATTTGACAGGTAATATCCTTAAGAACTAAGTCCAGACCTTCCCTGTATCGTGTTTGGTACTTATCGAAAGTTACTGCACCAAGTTCTGGCCACGTTTTCGGTGGTTTACGCTCCTCAATCTCCCATTCAGCCTCCTAATATAGTAAATTATTAGCAGTTGCTCAAAAACTCTTTATTGTTTAATCTGACCTGTGGAGTTTCTGCGTATTCTTTTATTCGCTCTACGGCAACAATATTAGTCTCAACATCCGATGACATTCGGACAAGCCAGTTCAGTGTTTGTGTTACTTGCAGGGCGTAGGATATAGACAAACCTGTAAACAATGTACAATATTAAGAATCAAATNATATTAGTCTCAACATCCGATGACATTCGGACAAGCCAGTTCAGTGTTTGTGTTACTTGCAGGGCGTAGGATATAGACAAACCTGTAAACAATGTACAATATTAAGAATCAAATAAAAAATAAATAAAATGTGCCCTGAAATCTCACAATAATCACAAGAGTTTGTGCGGGAGAATTGAGCTAATAATGCTTTTCCTTTGTGCTACTAGATACGGATAAAAAGTAGATAGTAGTACGGATAGATACGGATAGTAAGTGATCTGATAAAATCCCTGCTACACATTCTTAAATTTAACAAATACAATTTGGCAGAACTCATGATCACCATGATCGCGAAGGCGAAGACAACCAATGTCCAAGCAGAGGTCAACCGAGTTTAACCAAAATGACGCGAATGAATAGATGTGTTAATCTAATCAAGAAAATCCCTAGATCTTAACTATTAATTGGTAATAATATTACTTAATTGTGGACATGCCTTGCTTTAACGTCTCAGCTAAGGCTAACCTTAGATTATGTTCAGTGTTCATAAGAACCAAACCAAGGTTCTAAAAATCTTGCATTGTTAGAGAGAAGACCTACCCAAACACCAATATTTCTAAATATGTAAATATTGCTTACCCACAAGTCCCGCAGTCATTGTTTTCCGTCCTTCAACAGCAAAGATGGCAGCAAAAAATATTATGAAGTTTCCAATTGTTTCTAAACGAACGGCTAGCCACCTGAAATTATTCACATGTATATATAACAACTTATCTTGATCTAATGGTAAACCGCTTAGCTTTCCTTCAGCCTTTCATAATTATTTCACATTAGCAATACATTAAATTTGAAATGCGGTACCTGTTGGACACAATTGCCGGATAGTATGCAATCTGAATTTTTCCACATTTAAATTAATAATATTAACTCATTATAATTCGGGAAAAATTATACTTCTATTATTTAAATTACCTGGTTGTGGTCTACTTTACTTTCAGACTCTAATATAAAGCGATCTTGAGCTGCAAACGCTCGGATGGTTTGTGCACCTTGATTATAAATAGAAATATATTAACTAAGCCTTGTGCATACTTTGCCATACCTTAAGATGAACTGATTTACTTACCAGTCAAGGTTTCACTAAAATGCGAGTAAATGGGAGATCGGCTCACAGATTCCAACCTAACAATCACAAGAAATTGGAATGATTGTAGTTAAATATCCATTGCCAACATCGTTGTGACTATTTCACAATACCGTTTTAGCTGTCTGGAAGTTGCCACGTAAAAGCGCTGAATCAAAAGGTAGAGAATGCCAACAGGAATAATTACCGACATGAAGACAGGAGTAGAGTAAGAGATGACGGCCAGCGTTGAAAGAACCTGATTTAGAAATTATAAGCTTAGTATAAGAAGGCTAAAGGAGAAATAAAATTGACCAATTGCCAAATCAGCCTTGAAATATGTGTGCCTTGCTTAACCTTCAGCATTTTATAATTTATTGTAATTCACGTAAAAAAAAGCGCAATCCAAATTCTCAGTCTAATTATTTGTTTCTCGATTGTAACAGGCTCAACTTCAATAAAACACATTCAATCGTGTGATCACATTTACCACAAACAAACATTGTATCCCCATTCTTAAGTTCGTAGGTAACAAGTTGTCCACCGTATCTAGATCTTTTCCGAATCTGTTCAGCACTCTCCCAGCAGGTGTTGTATCAAAAAATTGCAGCGAATTCCTCAATACTAAAAGATAAACTAAATAAGCTTCTGTGCAGTCAGTCAATCAGAGAACTTCGACTTACTATTTCGGAGCATAGATTCGTGAAGTAGCGATGCCGCTCGCATTGTGGCGTAGAACAAAGTCAGGGAGCCCACAAGAGCCGTCAACGCTAATATTTGTAAAGTAGCATTTATAAGTGTAAAAGTGAAATTAAGAAAAATTGCCGTCTAGAATGCTGAAAAATAATTAAGCTGGGGTTACTAAAATTTGCTAAGCCAAATACAGCGCATCACTCATTGTTAGTTGGTCGCAGCCATGTACCATACTAGTCCCAGCTCAGAGCCACTCTATAATTAATAGATGCACACTTTCATACCGATTTTGCTTTACCCTAATTGTGAATATACGACTGATTCTAGTGATTCTGGGCAGCGAAGTAAGTATCAGAGAAAATCAGACTCCATGCTTTTATGAAGTGTGATAATGTTTTGGCCAGTAAAAGTATAGGGGCAATGGCGACTTACATTGAACATGCAGCCGATCAAATTCCTCAGATTCATAGGCAGGGTATTATCCACACAATCCACATCTTTGCCGAATCTGTTGAGCACTCGGCCAGTTGGGGTAGTATCAAACCATGACATCGGTGATTTCAGGACATTATGAAGCAAGCTCCAATGGAGAATTGAAGCCGCTTTCATAGATCCAAAAGCAATTACCATACTCGAAAGGAGCACGGCGATAGCTTTAAATGGAAATACAAATTTATGCATTCATTTATATTGCTTTAAACTCTACTTTAAACAATTTCTTGCTACGAAAGCTTATACGAGTGATAATTAGCCCGGAGTAAACTACCCTTCTTGTTAGTAAAGCACAAACTGGGTGTAAATGCAAGCAAATATACTGTGCAATAGACGTTGCACGTCATACGCCAAAAACTACTAAAAAGGTTTTGACAAAAGATTCCAAACCATGGGATTTTGTTAACTATTCACTTCAAAAATAACAGCTAACAAGAGGAGCAAAGACAGCAAACCACTGAAAGCAGAAAGCAACTTGCAATCTATGCCTTGGTAAAAGCTCAACACGTAAAAGCAAACAAACAAGCTGTATTGCTATTAAAAGCAAAAGAGCAATACTTTCAGAAGAGCAGGAATCTAGTTACCTTGACCAACACCAAGCGCCCCGTACACTCCAAGGTACATGTCACGTGTCGATGTGTCCTGAGTTCCATTTATCGGCTGTTCATTAGACCAAGCGGATAGCCAAAAATTTGACATCACAGTAAACCCTAAATAAATACCAAAAGAGTCAGCGTTTTACAAGTTTACAATCCGTAAGTTTATTTACCCTGATAAAATAAATTGAAGAGTAACGTTAAGAACGTCATCCAGGTTCCAACAGCTCCTAAATGATTTAAAGCGTGCATTAAAACCCAATCAAGCTTTCTTGGCTTTAACGGTTTAATTCCTTACGAATATAATGCCGGTAAACATTCATTCGAACGCTCCCAGTTTCCGTTTTCTCAACTTCCATTAGTTTGTCCTTTGCAACGTCTCGTTTTACCACTGATTCGGTCTCGTGGGCTTTGCTCATTTTTCTGGCAGGAGAACTTCTCTCCCCGCTTTCCTATTAGCACATTTTAAGCGCAAATTAGCAAAATTGAAACAAAGCTTTAACCGCTCATATTGTGCATACTTGTGAAATCGTAGACGTTTGCCGACGGATTGGGCCAGTACGCTCAGTCACACTTTCACTCTCAGATAACCTGGATCGTTGGCGAGCTATGATTGCATCTGCCTTTTGTCCAATCGCCTTTTCTAAATCCTGAATTATGATTCCCGTTTCATCATCAATTTCCTCTTCTTCTGAACTAATATGTTGAACAAGGAACTCCGCAAAAGCGCCCTTACGTTTAAAATACATTACTGTTGTAGTTTGTAGCACGTATTTTTAGAACGTTTTATTTTCGAGTAGATATTACCTTCTTTGCCAGTAACTCCTTATATGTACCGGATTCGCTAACCACACCATCTTTAATAACAACCACGTGGTCCACTTCCTAGTTTGTAACCAAGGTCCATGAATTATAAGAGTTGTTGTATAATTCAAAAGTAGGTCCAGATACTTTATTAACATAATGGTAACTCTTACCGGTAAAAATGTTATGCCATGTGTAACAAGTACTCTTGTTTTCCGCTTCAGTATGCCCTTTGGACCAATGACTTTTTCGAAAATATGTTTTCCTACATGCGCCTACAAGATAACAAGTATATTTGCATTTAAAAAAGTTGGAAGTATAGTGTAACTATAAAGGGACAGCAAGCTTAACAACATAAAACTATAATTTGCTCACGTCGACAGCACTGAGGGGATCATCCAATAAATATATGTCCGCATTATTGTAGGTTGCACTACAAAGGGAATGCGAAATAATATAAATTTATCTTTCTACAAATGTTGTTGATGCTCTTCAATTACTAACCGTGCTAAAGAGACCCGCGCTTTCTGACCACCACTCAAATTGATACCCTAAGAGTTAAATATGTCGGTAAACACTGAACTCAAAAACAAGTATATTCTGGCCATCACAATGTAATGTATGTACAACAATGCATGGTTGTAAGTATATATTACCTTTTCCCCTATTTCGGTCTTGTCTCCTGCAGGAAGGATATCAATATCCGGTTTCAACGCACAGCAATCAATTATTCGTTCATACTTTGCTGGTTCAAGTGGACGGCCAAATTGAATGTTTTCACGCAATGTCGCATTTTGAATCCAGGATTGCTGGGCCACATAAGCAATGGTGCCCTAAAATATAAATATTCTTATACGTAATTTCAATGAAAACGTCAGATTAAAAATAAAACGCTTGGCAGACAAACCTTTGTATTAACGCGTCCAGTTGTCTTTTCCACCTCCCCCAATATTGCGGACAAAAGAGTGCTCTTCCCGCTTCCAACAGATCCTACTATAGCCACAAGAGAACCTTCCTTCACACTTAAATTGATGTTTCTCAAGGCAACCTTGTCTGGTTCCCAAGAGAATGACGCATTTTCCATAACAATTGGGTCCGCTGAAAAGATTTTCAAGCCACAATTAATTAATGCCCGCCAAAGTATTGGTCACTCTCTTAAAGTTTACCATCACTGGTCTCATGAGTAACATTGTTGGGGTCAATTTCAGCGGCATTCATGTATTTATTCACTCGAGTCAAGCTAACGCTGGCCTAAAACAACATTCTAACCTCTTAAAAATGCCAACAGTTTAAGGATATCAAGAAGAAGATGTAATACCTGAATCATGCTTGATATCAAGCTGCGGAAATCATCGTAAATTAAATTCAGAACAAAATAAAGATAATTCAGAACTCATATTTTCGCCAAACATTAAATATTTAAAACTTTGACGGCTTACCTAGGCAACACATGTAATGCTGTACCAGACAAGGTTTAATAAGTATAAGAACAACACACATTAGCACTTGATTTTTAAAACTTTGATCTATCAACTTAATGAGTGTCTTACGAAATCGCAGCAAATTGAATAAGGCCAGTGAGACAAATGCTTTCTGGGCGTTCAACACATTCTTGTCATCAGATAATACAAATGTTGCGAAACTAGCCAGGGCCACCTGCAAATTTTTTTAAATTTTTGTTATACACATTCAACATGAAAGTTCAAGGCCACTGGTTGTATATAGCTACGTATCTTACCATGAAAGGCGCTGATGTCCAAACAAACGACGCAACTATAAAGGGAATAACAGCTTAGAGTAATTTACACTTTATGCTCTGGTGGTAATGTACGACTGATGGCAATCTCATACATACCTGCATTCAAGTAGGCAGCGCTTCGTAAAACCCTATTAAGTACAAGATTGGTTTAGTACTTGCATTATAATATTGATTTCGCGTAATAATCAAACTAAAAACGTATACAGAAAATGTTACACAAGTACTCTACGTTGGTGTAAATATACCTAGCATTGCATAGCGGGGCCAATGTGGCCAAACGTATTGCATGAAAACAAAAACAGAAGAACACCTTTGTTTAAAACGGGTTCTGCGTAAGCAATATTCCAATTAGATAGCACAATATTACAGTGCAACTTATCAATGCAATAATTTTAAACAGTTTCTACCTGAACGTGGTATGGGTTATGGGAGTTTACCTCCGAATTAAATATTTTATTTTTATATCTTTGGTAATATAACAGCACCTGATTTCATCTTCTCTGATTTTCATGACTTGGTCCTCAAATGATGGTTCCCATGCATATAATTTCAATACTTTGATTCCAGATAAAATCTCAGACATCAGCTTTACTCTCTGGTCTTTCTTTTTCATTTGCTTAATTTGAAGGGTCTTGATCACCGAAGCAAGCGCAGCTGAAATAAACACAAGTGAAGCTCAGATTTTTAATCAAATAGACGCATATTTTCAATTTTACCGTTGACCGGGATAAGCAACAGCATTACTGCAAGACCAGCTAAATAAATATATTCAATTAATTAGATTAGAGTGAGAGTATTGGCGGCTAAGATATAACGTATGCTTAAAACTTACCCAACACTGATGGCCCAAGCTCTTGCCAGAGAAAGTATATAGAAAGTGATATCTGCAGAGGAGCAGACCTGAATCAGGGTTAATCATAATACATATATTACTAACTGATATCAAACTTGAGATGACAAGGACTTTAAAACAGAATGGTCAATATTCGTAATTAAATAAGTGTCTGTACAAACCACAACATGTTCAGGTATGTTGTCAAATCTGTCAATAAAATATTGTTATTACTAATAATATTAAGCTTAGATAGCAACCAATTACTATTTTCTGGTCAGTGTACCCATGAAACGCTGTGCGTCCGTTGACATAAGGTTAACGATCTCTCCAATTGTTGTCTCTATAATAATAGATTGATGAAATATGAACGTCCGTTGTAAAATTAATAGATATAGCTCAATAATAAATATCACTATATTAGCAAACACATGCCAGGTCAGGTAACGACTAATGCTTGCCACTGTCTGAATATCCGATTTGCAGAGAAGCATTGCTTACCTCTTCTTGTCGAATTGGAAAGAAGCAGGGCCTTCCTGTAAATTGCACTGACAAGGGTTGTCCTAACCCGCATCCCTACCAAGAACATGCGATGAAAATACTGCCCAAGAACCATTGTCTGAAACCAATTAAAATTGTGTTACTCTATTTTTTCCGGCTGGGTCTATCATTTAAGGTCAGGACGGATCAGGTAAAACACAACACATTAAAGAATCTCAGCAACAGGTTATATGAGGCCAATCTTTGAACAATTTGAAAGAACGATTTGATTGGCCTTCAACAAATATTTCTATCATTATAAAACAAAGTTTTAGTAGAGATGACATTACTTCCAAGTCAAAACAAACAGCTTAGCTATTGTTTGGTTCGTCTATACATTAGTGTTTAACTGATATATTGGCTCAAAATTTAATGTTCATCTCCTAAAACC
>JAAXYW010002400.1:0-15530 GCA_036851895.1 Orthonychiurus folsomi
TTTATGACAAAATCCGTTTTCAAGAAAATCCCTTCACGTAAGTTTTTCCATATTCGCCATGTTGTGAATTATTAGAAATTCAAGGAGGTGCTAGGAATTGCCAGGTTACTTTATAAATGTGTAGAGATTCTAATAGGCCCTGGCTTCAATTACCGATGCCAAACTAATAATATTCATGGTGGTCATACCTTGGGCAACACTTACTTTACGAATTTCTGAATTTATTCAACATCAACCGGTTTAAAAGCAGTAAACAGCAGTTAACAGCAGTATAAATGCGAAGTATCGAATCACCATGTGCAAGTGTTTTAGTTGTGTTCCTGTCTACTGTCTATTTATTGGGGATAAATCGTTTCGTATTCGCTGTAAATAATTATTTTGTGTGTCGTATCGTCCCAGTTTATTTATGGGTCGTGTATGAAATGGAAATTCCAACTTTATGATGACCATATGACTGATCTGATTCTGAGCTGGATTATCGTCCAAATATACGATTAGTGAAGGGTGTCGAGATTAGTAACGACTCACTTGTAGGCAACTTGCTAAATTTAAAGGGATTTGGAAATGTTAGTCTTAGCAGTAAGAGATTTGCAATTTTCACTAAATCGCTGAATGACGAACTTGAAATTTGACCCTAACGCATTGCACAACAGCTATTGGATAAACCACACATTGTTACGTGTTATTCCTACCTATGACCTGTGGATTGGAAAAATATCTGGGCTAGCATTTCCTATGAAGCTCTCTTTCAAATTTTACCTTGAATGTTGAATCTACACTGCAGCCGCCGTAAACAATTTGTGTTGCATTTTATATAATATTCTCGTTTGTTTTCTCTTGCCGCTGGCGATTCTTCTTCAACAACACAACTCGCTATCAAATCCTTCCTCACTTAAGTGGATTTACCAGAAATCAAGGGAAACCATCGTAAATTCCGTAACCTGGTCTCATCCTATTTAGGTATTTCAACATTGAGCATACTCCTTTCTTCTTTCTTGCTGTTCAGCTTTAGCAGAATTGCAAGCTTGAATCAGTCAACTCTGATTCGCTTTTTATTAGATTCTGGCACTGGCACTCAACAATATCTTGCGACTTCAACCGCATATCTTCTCCCTGAGAAGCACTCAGAGAGGCATTTCTTTGCATTTTAAATTCTGCTTCATATTGCTTAATTAGTGCAAGTTGGTATGACATGAACCAATGACACTTTCATTGGTAGCGCTTGTTGTTGTAAAGTTGTCCTGTACTTTTCGTGGTCTACTTCTCACAGGTATTATTCAGAACTACTCGTTCTAGCCCACCACTTCTTCAAATAAAGCTTAACATCGCATTGTGTCAATGTAGACTACGTTTTCCAATCTAGAAGCGTAGATGGTAACTGCTTTGATATATGAATTTGGAGCATTCCAATTTGTGCTTTGTTGACTTTCGTCAGGTTTTCCACTCCCTCAGTGAATAATGTGAAATAAATCAAACGCCGTGGGCTTACAATGCGGATTCCAATGTAGGACAAGGAAAATAACAGTTAGTGCTGCTGGAAATTCTCCTTTCATAAATTTCGAAATTCCATTCCAATTGTTTAAAGCAGCAAATTTCGTTCGTTCCCTTCTTCCAGTGTTCCGCCTTCCACTGAGGCTATTTGTGCAAGGCTCAAATCGTTCCTTTTATTTCATCCATGTGACGTCTCTGGTGTTCTCAGATCGATTTACATTAGAGCGGGCCCTAATCCGTTTAGCTCCTTTGTTCGTCAATGCACAATCACAACGCAATGCTTTGATTCAGTTTTGCTTTCATGATTATGAATGTTCGTCCATTTTCTGCTGCATCAGCTATGTAGCTTCATTTTTTGAAGTGCGTATCTAAATGAATTTCATATTTGTATCATGTATGTATAATCTGGTGGCGGTCATTAAATTAACTTAAACTAAAATCAATTGCAGCTTTTGGAATACCGAAAGGTAAAATGGTCTAGATTAACATTGTTTATTTTTTCATTGCGAAACGGTGTGATTAAAATACGAAATACGTGACTACCAGATCAACATCTTTGGGTTTATAAAAAAGATTAGTTGTTTTACAATTCCTGCTAAATATATTTTCTGAATTACTTTTAGCTTTAAAACATTCCCCATCGAAGAAGAGGCCGCCACCCAAGGCCAGGGCTGCTAGTGATCAATTTGAAAGACCCGAGGCGACCACCACAACTGGTAAGAAGCGCATTTAAGTTGATTGGAACACGAATAGTTTATGATTAGCATTTGAAGGGATAAGTCAATCATATTTAAAAGCTAACTTAACTTTCATTTCATTTGCAGCTAGAAGCACATTAGCCCCCTCAAAGCGAGGGTCCGCTGTAGAGGACAAGCCTGGACGGCAGTCAAATCCTTCAGAATCCGAGAGTTTGAAGGCAATTCCAGTTGAGATTACTGAGAATGAGACAATATCACTCTGTGAAACCTACGGCGAAAGTGGACAATTTCGTTCCAGTTTGAGTGTTGCATCCTCCAGCAGCACTTCAGGGGTCAGTTCCACGAGAGGCAATCGCATTCCTACTTCACCTCATTACCTGGATGGACGTCTGGCATCTGGAACGCCGACTTGGACGGAAGGTACACCGTCTTTTACTGAGTCATCCGACAGCGCAGATTTAGGTATTACCCACACTTACTTCCCTCCAAATAGTTAATTCAAATCTTTATTACAAATTTCCAGTTTGCTCATCGTCTTCTCCATCTGTACCAAGGAGGGATCCCGCCGCGGCAGCAGATCCCTCGAAGGATGGGCTGGGAACGGATGCAGACGAAAATGAAAATGAGATGGTATGATTATGTACAGTAACGTGGATTCCCATTTAGACCTGTGTCGAATTAAATTAGTTAAATGTGTAGTGATGTTTACCACGGAAATTGTTAAATACTTCAAACTCCTTAACACCACCCATTGTTCCATTAAATGTAATTATGATGCTAATGTCGTTTCATTTTTGCTTCACCTGTCCTCTGTACTATATGTAAATGTACGGTATGGATGTTTAGAAAGATTAGAAATCCCCCAAGCAATATTTGATCTATTCTATAATTCATATCGTGCTTCACCACCACCAATTACCTTGAAGTCAATAATGGCCGAAATTGTGCAATTACCTCTCCCTACCCACTCAAGTATATAATATATCCTTACTATCCATTGTATCGTGTATTTATTGGATCCTCCCTAAAAATTATTTTGCTATTCTCTTCTGTAGACAAAACTTTGAAATCGAGCGGCCTATATGACAGGTACATCGGCGGAAGCGTACGTACACGTAGCATGCAGAGCTAGAAGAAAACGCAGAGTGCGTAAAATTTAAATATAAAAAGCTCTAATCAATTACGTTATACTTAACACCGAAAATTTGGATTTGAAAATTAAAAAAAATAACCTGTTTATCGTAAACCAAATAAGTTCCTACTCGTCTCCCATTGGTACGCATTATTTCCACTTTTCTTCTTGCAACTTTAGCTCTAGAAATAAACGGCTAGCTTTTGAGGAGTTTATGCTGAATTAGCCCAGCGCAATAGTTTTTATTTCAATCAATCAGTAGCAATAGCAAGCAATCGCATTAGTTAGTCTCTACTTAAAGCATATAATCATAAAACAAGCAATAATTACGAATTTCAAATATACTAAACACTAGATAGGCAGTTTTTAATTCTGGAAAAGCTGTCGAGTAAAATCCACGTAGTCCAGGGCTCCTGGGATTGGGTGACCAGTTTTGGTGTCCACATAAGGTTTCATGCGGGACACACAATAATCCGCCATCTCTTTTGTGAGGTTCTGTTCCAAATATTGCTCATTAAAACATTTCTCAAATGCAATTTAGTGATGGTAGATTCATGCTACTTACGGCGTATAGTTCTTCTTTGGTAACGTAAGGTCTCTCCCCGGAAGTAATTGCTCGGAAGGCGAGTTCGATTTCTTCAGAGCTTTGGACATTTTCAGTTTCCTTACTAATCATAAACGCCATGTACTCTTGAAGGGAGACGTGACCGTCACGGTTAGGGTCGACCGAATCTGTCATTCAAAAATATAATTAGAAATCGTATCTTCGAATCATAATCGCAAGAGATTTTATCATTAAGTGCACTCACCAAGGATAGCTCCGAATTCAGGGTCAGGTTGACCCTCTTCTACCATCGGGAGGTCATAACCGAGGGCTCGGAGGCAGGATTTAAATTCTTGATGATTAAGGCGCCCGGATTTATCTTTGTCAAAATGCCTAAGAGAAAATAAATTACACATTAATCAATAGCAAAGTTTGAGTTTGAGATACAAATTCCAGGTAAATATAAACTTACTTGAACATCATAGAGAACTCCTTGAGGGCATCCTCGGATACACCAGACTGGTTTCTTGCTTGGATTTGCTGTTCCAAATTGTGCTGCATTCTCATTCCCAATTGGTCAAGCTGGTCCCAGGCCTGTTTCAAAGAAATTACATGGTTAACAATTTCCAGCAATATCGGTTATACCATAATTACTCATAGTGAGAGTCGACTAACCTGTGCAAGCCCAACCGTACTGTGTTCTGTGTATCGGTTATCCAAAATGAGGTGTTCCTCAAGGATCGCACCCAGGTCTTCTATCTCTTTCAGGTCGGATCGCCGAGCACGGACTTCAGCTGCCTTACGCTGAATAATAAATTGAAAAATAAATAATGATACCAAGAAATTTGAACTCTGAAATTGCAAAAGTTAATTCCTACCCTAGTAGCCTCGAGTTGTTGTTCCAGGGTACCAGAACCTTCCATCATGGAAGATCTAAAAAGAAGCAAACATGAAATCTTGATTCGCATCAACCCTCGAATTAATTAGTGTTAATCGTTGGTTACATACCTCGTTTCAGTCAACCATTGGTGGAATGCATTTGCAATCCTAGCAAACTTCTTCCTCAACGTGTCATTTTCATCTTGCCTGCTGAGTTCCTTTGCTAAGTCCACATCTCGCTCCTTTATAATTTTCTGCAAGTTCTTCCAAGTATCTTCCAATGCTTCCATGGTGAACCAGGTGTAGGGGTTTGGACCCACATTGAATGACTTGATTTGCCGATCCAATGCACCCAATGACTGGAAATCGGACTGGGCAGATGTTAAAGATGCTTGGAATTGGGCATGGGCTTCTCTCAGAGCCCTGATAACAAGATTTACAAATTACAGATTAGAAAATAGAATGGATCATCAAAATTGAACTTAAGTTGGTTTAAACTTACTTGATTTCTTCAATGGAATTGCATCGCACGGGGTCGGTTAGATCTTCCTCAGCATTCTCAAACCAGGAATTAAATGCGCTAGCCTTCTTTGCAAATGTCAAGTACAAATCCTCAATTTGCCTGAATTGATCTTGCATGTGAAGAAGACGCGTTTTCCTAGCTTCAGATGAAGCCAAGAGATCATTCCACCTTTTCATGACATCTGCGAATCGTTTTTGTATGTGTTCGCTTTGGACATGTTGAGAGGAAGTAAGTTGATCCTTCAAATGTTTGATATTGGTAATTCCTTCCTGTTCGAATGCCCCCAGCCCAGCATCGAATGTATCCTGTTTTGTCAACAAGGTTTGAACGGTTGACAAGTCGCGGCCAAATTCCTCGCTTCTGACGTGGGCTTCCTTATCCGCGATCCAGGATTCGACCACATCGGCCTTCCACATGAATTGCAAATACGCAGAGTTGTCCAGTAGCCCAGCCTTTCGCTTCTGTGCCAATTGGGCGATGTTGTCCATCTTGGACTGCAATTGCTTGCAACGTTGGCCAATGGCATCACTGTGATGGTTCTCTTGGTTGATCAGGCCATTTCCTTCTTGGGTGATCTCGGCGCAATTCTCCCTGTGCACGAGTAAATCCGTTTCGAATGCATCATGCTTTTTCAACAGCCCCTGTGATTCAACAAAACAAAAACATTTTAATAATGCAGTTTCATAATGTTTCTAAAACAATGGCAAAGTATCATACTTGAACAGCGGCCATGGAATCTCCCAAATCATCAACAACGAGGAGCTGTTGTTTCTCGCTGATCCATGCCTCCTCTTCCTCAACCTTTGCCAAAAACTGTTGGAACGTAAGACTTTGATCGAGCTTCTCGCCACGGCTTGCACTCAAATGTTTCAACTCAACCCAGGCCTGATTCAAAGCCTTCAATCTCTGCTCAATTTCAGGAACTCCAATATTTGCAACATCCATTAGCTTTTGTCCAGCATCTTGAACAGCTTGAATCGCGGCCTCGTGAGACGTCAATTCTGCCTCGAGCCTCTTGTGTTTCTTCTTCAAGTTCTGGACGCCTGCGAAATATTAAGGTTGGTTGGTTAAGCTTGGTAATCGATGGAGATTTACATTTCTTACCTGTCAAATCGCGTCCATAATCCGCGGAACCAACCAGAAGTTTCTTTTCCTTTATCCAGGATTCCTGATCCGCAATATCACGGAAGAATTGATGAAGTGTGTTAGCCTCGTTCAATCGGGATTGACGGTGAGCTGCTAAATTCTGGACTCTCTCAAAACGTGAATTGATAGTTTGTCGCTTTTCGTGAATTGCTGCAGCGTCGAATTGTTCAGATTCAATGAGGCTGTCAGCTTGTACGTTCATGTCTGGAATTCAACAAATTATCAACAATAGTAGCACGTTAGAAAACGTGTGTATTGTAATTCATAAACTGCAATAGGCCATGCAATTTACCCTTAATCCTATCATCATGGGCATTGATGTCAGCTTCAACCAGTTGATGTTTCTTCGTCAAATTTTGAACAGAAGCCAGATCCTTTCCAGAATCCTCAGATGTCAACAAGCTCTCAACTTCGCCCAACCAGAAATCCAAATCCTTTACGGCTGCAATGTAGGTCCTTTGCTTGTTAGCTTCCTTCAGTTTCAAACTCTTTTCGCTCGTCTTCTGGGTCAAAGTTTCCCATTGATGGGCAATTGAATCCAATCTGCAAAATAAAGTATTAATTAATGGCTACGCCTGATCATTATATAGCAATTCTTCCGGCCGAAGTACTCAGCTTGGGGGTCGTAGAAACGCATTCTTATTTTGATATTATACTTTTATTGTAAAAATTTGCTTGAACTGAAAACTAAACTGCTCGTGTAGTTGTGGCACAAAAGTGGAATAAAATAAAGTGCTCAATGATTGAAATTAAAATTGTTACCAACCTAGACTCAACAGCATCCTCACTGCCACCGCACTGTCTTTTATCGATCAAATTGTGACCCATTGCCAAAACAGCTTGAATTCTATCAGCATTTGCAGCTAACTCAGCTTCAAAGGCTTGATGTTTTTGGTGTTTGGATTGAATATTAGCTGGATCCTTGTACGATTCTTCTGTAGCAAATTGGAGTTTCTCGGAAATCCAGTTCTCAATTTCATCGGCATCCCTAGAGAATTGCTGAAGTGTTTGGGACTCTCCGAGCTTGGATCGTTTCTCGATGAGTGCTTCCTTTAATTTCTCCCAACGTTTCAACACAACTTTTTTCTTCTCGTCGATTTTGGGCGTTGCGTAATGATCAGATGAAATGAGTTGATCAGCAAATGCAGTCAACTGAACCATCTTCTCCTCCTGACCATTAATAGCCTTGTCGAAATCTTCGTGTTTTTTTATCAAAGCTTCAACATTATCTGCATTGTCCTTCTCTTCTTGTAAGAAAGCCTCCCTATAGATATAGTAAATGATAATAAATAATAGTATAATAAAGTAAAACCTAAAATAAAATACGATAAAGTAAACTAACCGACTGGCCATCCAGTTTTCAGCTTGTTCACAATCTCGGTAGAAGAGTTGGAGTTCCAAACATTGGTCCAACTGCATTCTCCTTGCGATCCATTGCTTCTCAAGTTCTTGCCTTGCCTCTGCCATAGATTCCAATTTTTCACCAATTTCTACACTGGAGTAATGCTGGGATTCCAAGAGTTGTTTCCCAAACATTTCGAAGGTTTGGAAAGTCCCAGCACGTGCATCCATCTCAGTTCGGTGTTCTTGATGTCTTTCAAGCAGGGCTTCGGCCCCAGTAACATCAGTAGCCAACTCATCGCTGGATACCAGTGACATCATCGAGTTGATCCATCCCATAAGGTCCCTACAATATTAGTGATTATTAAGTCAACCCAAATCCAGCAGGGATCTCATCTACATACCTGTAGTCACTCAAAAATCTTTGCAAGTCATAAGAATCCAACAATTTTTCCTTTCTGTTGTCTGCTTTGGAAGTCAGCTGAGTCCATTCAGTGTTTATTTCCTTCTGCTTGGAATAAATAGTTTCCGCAGATTCCGGATGAGTTTGCATAAGTTTATTGGCTGTTTCGTCCAATTGACGTATTTTATCACCAAGGGCAGCCAAATCTCTTTCCAATCCCTCGTGTTTTCGTTGAAGAGCCTGTACGGTTCGGAGATCCTTTCCTAGATCATCCTTCGAAAGTGCTTCGTCTTTCTCGGCAATCCAATCCTTCGTTTCATCGACATCCCTGTGTAAAGTAATAAAGTCAGGTAAAATATACCAGCCCACTAACGCTAACATTTAAGTGTTTCTCGTGTCAGGAGCTAACCGATGGAAACGCTGTACTTGATGGGCAGAACCCAACTTCTCTGCCTTTTCTTGAGTAACTTGTTGAAGGGAAGTCCACTTCTGATTCAAATCGTCCAACTGTGTTTGAATTTTCACGGCCGCTTCGGTCTGGCCGAGACTCATCAATTGCATAGCAATGACATTCATTTCTGCAAGTCTGACTTCATTTGCCTTAAGGTCTGATTGGAAGTCATCAAACTTCTTTTGCATAACTTCAACTTGTTCCAAGTCAGCATCAGCACTAACCTCCGCAACCTAAATAAAAATAAATAAAAACATATTTGTCAACATTTATCTCATTCATTATTTTATTAAACTTATTCAATCAACAAACCTGAACTTGTGCGTACTGCT
The DNA here is from genome assembly GCA_036851895.1 of Orthonychiurus folsomi. Taxonomy (NCBI): domain Eukaryota; kingdom Metazoa; phylum Arthropoda; class Collembola; order Poduromorpha; family Onychiuridae; genus Orthonychiurus; species Orthonychiurus folsomi. The sequence goes on from JAAXYW010002400.1 coordinate 8,941, forward strand.
CCTTGTCTTTAATCCATTGTGCCAATTCGGCAGCCTCACGAACCAGAACATATGCCTTACAAGCTTCATTCAATTTGTCTTGTCTTGTGCGACCCAAATTGAGTAGTTGAGTGTATTGTGTCTCAATTTGATTTTGACGAGCAGCGATGCTAGACTTGTCAGCAAGATTTTGTTGGGAAGCCGACAGGCCAGCCTCAATTCGCTTGACATAGGCTGCGGGGACAAATCCTTGTCTGTCATTTACTTCCACTTTCCACCAATCCTAAAATTAGTAATGCAACGGAATGTGTTTATCTACATGCCACCATTGCCTCCCTATAACCCTATAACGAGACGAGTGTTGTTTTGGAAGATTAGAATTCAAATTAAATTACCTTATTATTCGAGTTCAACAAAGTGAGGACATCCCCTTTCTTCATGCTAACTTCACGTGGGCTCTTCTCCGTGTAATCATACAAGGACATAACGACCTCCTTTCCACCAAGGTCTCCCTGTGGGGCTTGTTTGCAGGCTTCAGCCTGGTCGCCCAACCCTTCAATCGTCGATTTGAAAGCTTCCAAATCAGACATGAGGGCTTCATTTTTCTTCAACAAAGCTTCACTGGAGTCTTCGTCCTTTCCATAGTCAGTAGATAAAACAAGCGGTTCCTTCTCCCGCATCCATGATTCCGCCTCATTGGCATCCGCAAAATATTGATGAGCCTAAAAAATTAATGGAATAGCGTTACTTACTGATTTGTGCGAGTAATAAATGCGTAATTAATAAAATTAATTAACTCACCAGCAAAGCGTCGTCCAAGTCCTGCTTTCGCTTCTCAGATTTCTCCTTCAAATTCGTCCAATGGGATTGGAGTTTGTTCACTCGACTGCTCACTTCATCTCCCATGAAACTTCCAGGCTGACTGAGTTGAATACCATTCTCGCAAACGGATGTCAACCTTGGTTCATGATTGGAGATTTCGGAGAGTACTGCCTGATGTTTTTTGATCAAGTTCTGAACTCCAATAAGGTCACGGCCTGAATACAAGAGTTTAAGTTCAACTGTCTTTTCGTTTGCTCTTATCCATTCAGCCCAAGAATTTAAAATAACTTACCTCTGTTATTGCTGGCAGCAATTGGTTCCTTCTCCCGAATCCAGGCTTCTTCATCCTCGACATCTCTGAACAATTGCTGAACTCGTAAACTTTCGCCCAATTTTCTTCGTCGAGTCTCAATGGGAACTTGAAGGGCAGCGTATCTGTTCTCAACACCTTCAGCCTTTCTCTGAATACTTTCGCCGTCAAAATGTCCCTTATTCTGGAATTCAATAGCAGTCTCGCGAACAGAATCAACTCGTTCCTGATGACTTGCAACATCGGACTCGAGCAAAGCATGTTTCTTCTGTAGATTCTGAACGGAAGTCAAATCTTTCCCGTAATCTTCGCTGTTCAAACTACCCTCGACCTCTCCCAGCCAAACTTCAATGTCTTCAACAGTTCGGTTAAATTGTTGCTGCTGGGAGGCTTCCGCGAGTCTTGATTCCTTCTTGTCTGCGGCTTCAATTAATTGCTGCCAAAGTTGAAGGATTTCTTCTAGGCGCGATTCCACTCTTTCTGATCCATAGTGTCCAGAATCGATAAGTTGTTTCCCGGTTTGAATTACATCATCAATTCTTGTCTTATTGGCAGAAAGTTCCTTTTGGAAATTAGCGTGCTTCTGCACCTTTCCATTCAAATTGGTTGGATCCTGCAAATTTAATCATCCTTCAGCACCTACTGCGGCATATAGTTTATATCTTATCTGAGATAAAGTATATTACCAAATATGAATCATCATTAGCAAACTTCAATTTCCCACGAATCCAGCTATTAGTTTCATCGCAATCTCGTTCAAATTGCATTAACTTGAAAGCAGCCTCCAAAGTCGCTCTTCGCCGTGCACTCTTTTCCAGCAATGCATTTCGTCGTTGAAGAAGAAGAGCTCTCCTTTGGCTAACATCTTCAGCCGCATAGTGTTGACCTTCAATCAATTTTGAGGCAAATTCATCCAGAGCTTTGATTTTCTCCTCCTGGGCAGCTAAAGATTTTTCGAAGTCTTCGTGCTTTTTAATCAGAGCCTCGACGGAGTCTAGGGAGTCTCCCAAATCTTGGTTCTCCAAAAATGCCTGAAAATAATTAAGTAGTTGTTGGTTGTTAATGAACCGAATCCACCATCATCAGTCCTTCAAACAGAAATAAATCCAACTTACCTCCTGCTTAGCCATCCAAGTATCAGCTTGTTCAGTGTCGCGGTAGAATAGCTGAAGATCCATGCACTGCTCATACAGAATTCTTCTGTCTTCCCACAGACTAAGCAGGGCAATTTTTTCGTCTTCCAAGTGAACCAATTTGTCAGCAACATCTCCACCGGCAAAATGTTTTTTCTCAACAAGCAACTTCCCAGCTTCTGAAATGAGTCTGAAAGAATCCTCACGAGCATCAATTTCACCCTTGTGTTCCTGATGTCTTTCCAGTAATGCTTCTGCACCAGCTACATCCTTGGCCAACTCATCAGCCGAAATGATATTTTTCATGTCATTAATCCAAGAAATCAAATCCCTGAACTCAGTCAAGAATCTATGCAGAGAATAACTGTCATCCAATTTGGTCTTCCTGTCCTTCGCCTTGTCAACAAGCATTTCCCATGTGCTAACGATCTCCATTTCCTTTTGTTGGATTTGTTGGGCGTGGTCCGGATGGATCTGACACAGTCGCTCAGCTTCCTGTCCCAATGTGCTAACCTTATCTTGCAAAGCGGCTAAATCCCTTTCCACGCCTTCGTGTTTTCTCTGCAGAGCTTGAATAGAGGCCAAATCACGGCCGAATTCATCAGACGACAAAATGACATCCTTCTCATTAATCCAGGCAATAGCTTCGTCCGCATCTCTGTTGAAACGCTGGATTTCATGTGCTCCGAAGAGCCTCTCTTGTCTCATGACAGCCAATTGCTTCAAGCGCTGCCAAGCTTCGTTCAATTCTTCTCGCTTCCTCGTAATTGTTTCGTATTCGGGATGACCCTCAGTGACGAGTCTTTCGCCTTGTGCGTTCACATCCAGAACCCTGTACTCCTGACTGGCCATGTCCTTCTGGAATTCGTCGAACTTGCGTTGCAGAACCTCAACGTGCTCCAAATCTGTTCCGAACTCATCAGTTGTGACAAATGTTTCCTTATCTTGGATCCAAAGGAGCACTTCATCGCATGATCTGAGGAACTGAACCAATACCAGTGCTTGCTGAAGCCGAAGCCCTTTCTCAGCCAAGCGACTTAACAACAATTCCCACAGTCGATGGAGTTCTTCCAAGCGCTTTCTGATTGTATCAGATGCATAGTGTTGTTGCTGAATCATTTCTTGACCAGTATTATCCAGTGACACAATAGCATTGGAATGTGCCGATACTTCTGCTTCGAAAGCCTGAGAAAAATAAAAACATGCAATAAATGAAAGCTAAGTGCAAGCAACTAAGGATGCATTGGAAAAACCGGCGTGTGCCCGAGAGCCCGATTTGCTAATCCCATTGTAAAACAAATAGCTGCTACTGCTACAGTAATCTAATTTTTCCATACCTGATGCTTTTGAATCTTAGCCTGAAGGTTCGTTGCGTCCTTGAAACCTTCGTCACTGGCAGCTTGTAATTTTTCATAGATCCATGACTCCAGTTCATCAGCATCTCTCTTAAAATACTGAAAACGTCTTGAGTCCTCAAGTTTCTCCCTCTTCAATTTGGCATCGGTCTTGAATGCGGAATAGCGACCCAAGACTTGCTCTCTCCTGTCTTGAATGTCCTCCGCTGACTCCAGGATCTTCACTTCCTTGGGCTGAAGATTCGGATTTTGATACTGTTCTGGCTGCTGACCTTGGATGGTGGGAGAGGGTGGTGACTCTTCTTCCTCCTGGTCAGGCTCTTGACTTTGAGACCGCTCTCGCTCTTCATGGGCCTCAGTTTCCATGTTTGAGGGTTACCGGATGCCAAAGCCCTGAAGATTCAACAGTTCAACCTTTAGTTCGTTCGTTCGTATACGGAAATAAGGTTTCCAAAAACACAATTTAATTATTGCAAAAATGATCTACGCTCTTTGTCAAATGCGTACGTGCAAAAGGGATTGAAAGAACTCGGTTTATTGCAAACACAGTTTAACGTACGTATGCTGTGCGTCGTGCGTGGGTCTAAAATTTTGAATTCGCACTTCTGCAAGATCCAACATTAATTAGTACGAAGAATGCGCCTTTTATTTGTTAAGGTTTACACATTGTATTTTGTATAATACGTATTTCAATTTACCCGTCCCCTCTGCCTGCCAAGTAAATTAACCTTACCTTCTTTAATTTTGTAGTTTGCTTCACACTTGCTTCTGTCAGTCAGCAAATTTAGTAGTTAACTTCGTCCAAATCCGGTGTGAATCGAATAAAAGCAAATTCCAATTAATATGTAAGCCGACAAGCCCAACCGTCGCTTAGTTTGGTTAGCTGAATGGGTTGAACTGTGCTAATGTCCAACTCTTTTTTGAAGTGGATTCACCTTCAATTGCTTCAGCCGCACCCCAGAGTGTCTGACGCTTGCGTCCCAACCCTAAGCTGTGCATTTGCATTCGGGGAGGGGAGGGTGCTATGCTTATGCGGTCTGTATGTAGGCTATACCGGCAATGGAAATGTATTCTGCCGCCCATAGCCACCTTCTGCCTTCCCATCCGTTCCTATTATCCCAATTCCCATAATGTACAATGTACTGTACTGCACAGTACATGTTTAGAAGAATCTCCCTGTGTAAATTTTCTAGTTATTTTGCTTTTAGACCTTCGTATCTGCAAGGTTTATGCATGCATGCGTTTAGCCTTCGCGTTATTCCCAATTCGCAAATTTACGGTGTGCATACAAATGCTCTATTTCCAGCAATTACATCATCACCTTCGACATCCACATCCCACCGCGCGCGCCCGCGTCACACAGCACAGGCATTATCGGCTATACTTTTTCTCAATTAAATTAAAATTAGACTTATCATCGCATTGCGTTGTTATGCTATACACTACTTCGACTGCAACTCACACAAAATCAGTAGCACTATAAAACGGAATGTGCGCTTTTACTCGGTTTATGACAAGGTCAAACTACTATGATTAAGTCAAGTGTCACTTTGCCCTAGGCCGTCGCGCTCAGCCCGATGAGAAATTAATTGGGTTAGCAAAAATGACATGCTTGTATGGATATATCTAAAACCAGAGTGCCGGGAATGCTGATATTGAAATGGCAAGTGACAAATACCGTATATTTATTTAGTTGGACAAGTTAATATAAGTAAAGTACAAGAGTACAACTAATTAATGGTACAAGGGATACAGGAAAGCAATTCATGTACATGCGATTATTCGGCCCAGGCAGCAGGTCAGAAGGACTAGGAGCGAGCCCCTAGCCTGATATGCTATGTACTTTTTGTACTAAAGTAGGTCAGTATTCTCAGTATGTCTAATTACACATTTACACATGCGCGTTTACGTAATGGTAAAATAAACAATTGCTTGCTGCAAAATCTTGGGTGAGATAACTTTAATTCAATTTTATCAAGTGCATCGTGCATCCACCACCAACAAGCTGAGCGGAGGAAGAAGGGCTTATAAAGACAGAAACCTAATTAACACATTGGCTATTAATTAACATAAGGCAATAACAAACATACACAAGGCAATATGAAAGGCAGATTGAAGTTTAAATTATTTTATATCATTAGGAACTATTCTCGTTCGATATCAAAAAACCTCTTCCAATATTNGGAGGAAGAAGGGCTTATAAAGACAGAAACCTAATTAACACATTGGCTATTAATTAACATAAGGCAATAACAAACATACACAAGGCAATATGAAAGGCAGATTGAAGTTTAAATTATTTTTATATCATTAGGAACTATTCTCGTTCGATATCAAAAAACCTCTTCCAATATTATTAATACCAACATAAGCAAAACGTTTAGGATTCCTTCATATTATAAACATTAAAGTTTAGCCTGTTTAGACGAATGCTCGTCTGTTCAGCTATCTGTCGTCTTGATTGTGCGCAGTGTCTTGTGCTTCCTTATCTTGTTTTGCACACAACATTTCAATATCCGAACAACTTTTTAATGCCAAACAGTGCAATCATGCCAACGGTACAAACCCCCATCACGAACATTTCGGCAGCTCCGTTACCATTTTCATTATTAGTATTAGTGGGAGTCTCCGGAGTTGGGGTGTGTACTTTCCTCGCTGACGAAAGTTGTGAGTCAGTGTTGGTGTGACCGTTCCGATTAGGATACGACGATGTAGTCCTCAAATCCCGTGTCGGAGTACCTGCAGTCGCAATTGTTAGGGTCCTGATAGGTTTGACCGTCGCCCTAATATTTTCATAACTCCTAAGAGATTCATGGTATCTAGAGTTTGCGTCATGTTCGTTCTGCTCTTGTGAATCTAACTCGGACTCCGATTCCTGCCTCAAATTTTGATCAAAGAGATTCTCGAACATTTCGGCAGCTCCGTTACCATTTTCATTATCAGTATTAATGGGAGTCTCGGGAGTTGGGATGTGTACATTTCTCGCAGGCG